>JBBGZY010001350.1:3717500-3985309 GCA_037952925.1 Lithobates clamitans
CCTGTGTAATCGTCGGGGGGTGGCGAACATTGCAAAATAGCTGAAGCTCTGTCAGATTGGATGGAGAGCATCTGTGAACAGCATTTTTTTAAGTCTTGTCACAGATTCTCTATTGTATTTAGGTCTGAACTTTGACAGGGCCATTCTAACACATGAATATGCTTTGATCTAAACCATTCCAATCTCAAGTCTTTTGCAGATTCTAGCATGCTTTCTTCAAAGATTGCCCTATATTTGGCTCTGTCCATTTTCCCATAAACTCCGACCAGCTTCCCTCTACCAGCCGAAGAAAAGCATCCCCACAACATGATGCTGCCACCACCATGTTTCACAATGGGAATGGTGTGTTCAGGGCAGGGCTGTCTTAATGAGAGGGCACACCTGGGCACTGCCCAGGGGCCCCAGCTGCATGGGGGGCCCCTGCACTTCCCCCAAAACAGCTGGTCCTTGAGGCTACGCTGCCCCAAAATTGGGGGCCCCATGGTGGCTCTGAGAGTGATGGATACACAGGGGATGCAGGCTGGCAGCATTACGCTGTGCTGTGCAGAACGATACCTATTATTTCACAGCCAGCAGGGAGGGGCAGAACCGGAGCGCCAGTGATGCTCTGACCCCGCCCCATGCAGCTTGAATGCTCGGGACTCGGAGGCCATGGGGTAGGAGCTGGAGTGGAAGCTGCTGAGTCGGCAGCACTGAGAGCCCACCTGTGGAAGTAGCATTGTGGATGGTGTCATGGGGAGCCCAGCTGTCCAGCACTGTTTGCACCGAAGGGCTTGGAATGCTCGGAGGGATGCTCCCTCTTCTGCCTGCTTGATTGGTATAGGTGAGTCCAGTGCTGGAGGTGGGCACATAGCCAAAAGTTTACATGCACTATATCTCCACTGGAAAAGGGGGTACTACATGGATGGAATAATGGTGGGGGATATCAAGGGTGTATGGGGGGAAAACAATGCTGAGGGGGGGGTCTGGGGTGTATAGGGGATAGCAATGCTTGGGGTAGCTTGGGTGGCTATAGTGCTAGAGGTACCAGGGATGTAGAGAGGCCACAGTGTAGGGGGTATCAGGGATGTAGTGGGGTCACATACAAGGGGTATCTTATGGTATATGATAACAGTGCTATCTGGGATGTAGAGGGGTCAGAGTGCTGGAGGGATATCTGGGATGTAGAGGGATCAGAGTGCTAGGGGGATATCTGGGATGTAGAGGGGTCAGAGTGCTGGGGGGATATCTGGGATGTAGAGGGATCAGAGTGCTAGGGGGATATCTGGGATGTAGAGGGGTCAGAGTGCTGGGGGGATATCTGGAGTGTAGAGGGATCAGAGTGCTGGGGGGATATCTGGGGTGTAGAGGGATCAGAGTGCTGGGGGGATATCTAGGATGTAGAGGGGTCAGAGTGCTGGGGGGATATCTGGGGTGTAGAGGGATAAGAGTACTGGGGGGATATCTGGGATCTAGAGGGGTCACAGTGCTGGGGTGATATCTGGGATCTAGAGGGGTCAGAGTGCTGGGGGGATATCTGTGCTGTAGAGGGGTCAGAGTGCTGGGGGTATATCTGGGGTGTAGAGGGGTCAGAGTGCTGGGGGTATATCTGGAGTGTAGAGGGGTCAGAGTGCTGGGGGGATATCTGGGATGTAGAAGGGTCAGAGTGCTGGGGGGATATCTGGGATCTAGAGGGGTCAGAGTGCTGGGGGGATATCTTGGATCTAGAGGGGTCAGAGTGCTGGGGGGATATCTGGGGTGTAAAGAGGTCAGAGTACTGGGGGGATATCTGGGATGTAGAGGGGTCAGAGTGCTGGGGGGATATCTCGGGTGTAGAGGGGTCAGAGTGCTGGAGGAATATCTGGGGTGTAGAGGGGTCAGAGTACAGGGGGGACATCTGGGGTGTAGAGGGGTCAGAGTGCTGGGGGGATATCTGGGGTATAGAGGGGTCAGAGTGCTGGGGGGATATCTAGGGTACAGAGGGGCCATAGTGCTGGGGAGGCATCAATCTAACAGATATATTATATGCACAAGACAGCTGTGTTACTTTATGTATGTAGTATTTTCCCACTGTTTATTTGCTGTACTGAATTATTGTTCATGTAGTTAATGTGGAGCTGCACCCAAAAGGGGAAGCTCCAATTGTCTCCCTCCTACCTTCTAGGTGTCTGTTTACCTGCGCTGTCTCCATTGTAGAGGCCCCAGAGCATTACTTTGCCCAGGGGCCCATGACTCTATTAAGACGGCCCAGGTTCAGGGTAATGTGCAATGTTAGTGTTCAGCCACACATTGTGTTTTGTTTTTAGACCAAAAAGTTCAATTTTGGTCTCATCTGACCAGAGCACCTTCTTCCACATGTTTATTGTGTCCCCCACATGGCTTCTCGCAAACTGCAAACGGGACTTCTTATGGCTTTCTTTCAACAATGGCTTTCTTCTTCCCACTCTTCCATAAAGGCCAGATTTGTGGAGCGCATGACTAATAGTTGTCCTGTGGACAGATTCTCCCACCTGAGCTGTGGATTTCTGCAGCTCCTCCAGAGTTATCATGGGCCTCTTGGCTGCTTCTCTGATGAATGCTCTCCTTGCTCAGCCTGTCAGTTTAGGTCAGGGGCCTCAAACTGGCGGCCCTCCAGCTGTTGCAAAACTACAAGTCCCATGAGGCATTGCAAGGCTGACAGTTACAAGCATGACTCCCACAGGCAGAGGCATGATGGGACTTGTAGTTTTGCAACAGCTGGAGGGCCGCCAGTTTGAGAACCCTGGTTTAGGTGGACGGCCATATCTTGGTAGGTTTGTAGTTGTGTCATACTCTTTCCATTTTTCGGATGATGGACTGAACAGTGGTTTGTGAGATGTTCAAAGCTTGGGATATTTTTTTTATAACCTAACCCTGCTTAAAATGTCTCCACAACTTTATCCCTGACCTGTCTGGTGTGTTCCTTGGCCTTCATGATGCTGTTTGTTCACTAAGGTTCTCTAACAAATCTCTGTGGGCGTCACAGAACAGTTGTATTCATAGTGAGATTAAATTTACACACAGGTAGACTCTATTTACTAATTAGTTGACTTCTGAAGGCAATTGGTTCCACTAGATTTTAGTTAGACCCCTTTCACACTGAGGCATTTTTCAGGCGCTTTTGGGCTAAAAATAACGCCTGTAAAGCGCCTGAAAACGGCTCCCCTGCAGTCTCAGTGTGAAAGCCCGAGTTCTTTCACACTGTGGCGATGCGCTGGCAGGACGTTAAAAAAAGTCCTGCAAGCAGCATCTTTGGAGCGGTGTATACATCATTCCTAAAGCACCCCTGCCCATTGAATTGAATGGGCAGCGCTGCCAAACCGCCGGCAAAGCGCTGCTGCAGCGGCGCTTTGTGGCTCGTTTTAACCCTTTTTTGGCCACTAGCGGGGGTTAAAAGCACCCCGCAAGCGGCCGAAAAACCTCTACAAAAACTACGGTAAAGTGCCGCTAAAAATAGCGGCGCTTTACCGCCAACGCCCCAGTGTGAAAGCAGCCTTAGGGGTATCAGAGTAAAGGGGGCTGAATATAAATGTATGCCACACTTTCCACATTTTTATTTGTAAAAAATTTTGAAAACCATTTATCATTTTCCTTCCACTTCACAATTATGCGCCACTTTGTGTTGGTCTATCACATAAAATCCCAATAAAATATATTTACGTTTTTGGTTGCAACATACAAAATGTGGAAAAGTTCAAAGGGTATGAATACTTTTTCAAGGCACTGATAAGGTGACTCTAAACCTTTATCTGATAAGAGAAATGTCAGGCTGGCAGGCAGTGAGGAGGGAATCCCCTGTGCAGGTCTTCCCCCACACAGAGGTGTATTCCTAGAAGTGGTAGAAGGCTTAGCGCTCCTCCAGCCCCGGATTAATGGAAGGCTGACTGTGAGCTCGGTGCCATTGTCTCAGCAGGGCGCTTGTTTCTGTGAGGAGAGTCGTGCGGAGCTGTACACAGGTAACCAGCGGCTCGTCCTTCTCACACAAGACTACCTGCAGGGGGCTGAGCCTTCTCTCCTCCCTCCTGCACTTCTCCTTGTCACCACACATCGGAGGCAGAGTCAGCACACAACCACCAGCGCTCACATCGGCGCTGACTACCTGTGGATAGATAGTGTGTGTGTGCGGGGAATAGAGATAGAGCGATGGTACTGAGCCCAGCCCGGGGCTATAGGAACACCGTACACACCGTATAGAAGTATGACGGAAAGCTCCGGACTGGAAGTCATGTGTAGAGCCCGCTGAGCACACCGTGCACCATGGCCAGGAACACCGCTCTCTATTTCAGGCTGGTGGAGGGGAAGAACCTGCCCGCTAAGGATGTGTAAGTCCTTTCCTTTCATATATTACACCTGACTGACTGAAGGGGGACACCACTGACTGGAGGGGGGACACCACTGACTGGAGGGGGGACACCACTGACTGGAGGGGGACACCACTGACTGGAGGGGGGACACCACTGACTGGAGGGGGGACACCACTGACTGGAGGGGGACTCCACTGACTGGAGGGGGGACACCACTGACTGGAGGGGGGACACCACTGACTGGAGGGGGGACACCACTGACTGGAGGGGGGACACCACTGACTGGAGGGGGGACACCACTGACTGGAGGGGGGACACCACTGACTGGAGGGGGGACACCACTGACTGGAGGGGGGACACCACTGACTGGAGGGGGGTCACCACTGACTGGAGGGGGGGACACCACTGACTGGAGAGGGACACCACTGACTGAAGGGGGACACCACTGACTGGAGGGGGGACACCACTGACTGGAGGGGGGACACCACTGACTGGAGGGGGGACACCACTGACTGAAGGGGGACACCACTGACTGAAGGGGGACACCACTGACTGGAGGGGGGACACCACTGACTGGAGGGGGGACACCACTGACTGGAGGGGGGACACCACTGACTGGAGGGGGGACACCACTGACTGGAGGGGGGACACCACTGACTGGAGGAGGGACACCACTGACTGGAGGGGGGTCACCACTGACTGGAGGGGGGTCACCACTGACTGGAGGGGGGACACCACTGACTGGAGGGGGGACACCACTGACTGGAGGGGGGACACCACTGACTGGAGGGGGGTCACCACTGACTGGAGGGGGGACACCACTGACTGGAGGGGGGACACCACTGACTGGAGGGGGGACACCACTGACTGGAGGGGGGACACCACTGACTGGAGGGGGGACACCACTGACTGGAGGGGGGACACCACTGACTGGAGGGGGGACACCACTGACTGGAGGGGGGTCACCACTGACTGGAGGGGGGACACCACTGACTGGAGGGGGGACACCACTGACTGGAGGGGGGACACCACTGACTGGAGGGGGGACACCACTGACTGGAAGAGGTCACCACTGACTGGAGGAGGGACACCACTGACTGGAGGGGGGTCACCACTGACTGGAGGGGGGTCACCACTGACTGGAGGGGGGACACCACTGACTGGAGGGGGGACACCACTGACTGGAGGGGGGTCACCACTGACTGGAGGGGGGTCACCACTGACTGGAGGGGGGTCACCACTGACTGGAGGGGGGTCACCACTGACTGGAGGGGGGTCACCACTGACTGGAGGGGGGACACCACTGACTGGAGGGGGGACACCACTGACTGGAGGGGGGACACCACTGACTGGAGGGGGGTCACCACTGACTGGAGGGGGGTCACCACTGACTGGAGGGGGACACCACTGACTGGAGGGGGGTCACCACTGACTACATACAAGTGCTGCTAGTCATACACCAGACAAACCCTTTACCTAGGTTTGTGCTAGGGGTCCTACTCCTTCAGGGACCCCCATACCTCATTTACCATAGAGGTATGAACCCCAAAAATGTAATACATTGCCATTTACCAATCCTAAATATGATGGCTGCATTAGTTTCATTTTTTCTCTTTATTTTCACCTAGTTATCCGGCCAGGAACACACTTCCTGCCTTAGGTGTCTCCGCTCTGGATGGAGGAGCAATAGAGACACACTTGTACAGTGGTATTGCCAACCTGGGGGGAAGGGGAGTGTAACGCCCGCCATGCATGGATCAACATTTGGCCAGTTCAACAAGAAGCGGATGAATTTCAATCTATGTATGAGCAGGTTGGCTGTATATAAGTCAGTGTATTACACATACTTATATAGCGCCATCAATTTACATTTAGCCTAGGTTCCCACTGTAGCCCAGTGGTCATCAACCCTGTCCTCAGGGCCCACTAACAGGCCAGGTTTGCAAGATATATGAAATACAATCCCAGGTGATATCATTTGCTGCTCAGTGATTGCAGTATTCTAGTCTGCATCTCCCCAAGGTAATACATAAAACCTGGCCTGTTAGTGGGCCCTGAGGACAAGGTTGATGACAACTGCTGTAGCCAACACAGACCTCGCATGTGATTCGCACCCACATTGCTGTGCAGATCACATGCGATGTCTGTGCAATGCGAGTTCAGCTATACAGTTGTATGGTTGAACTCGCATTGGATTGACACAAAAAAGTTGCAGGGAGATTTTTTTCCCCACACTGGACTTGGATTGCATGGGTATTCTCATCCACCCATGCAATACATTTCCTGTCCGAATCCACAGTTCGCACTGCGATCTGTGAACCAATCTGGGGGTGTCATTAAAGTGGAGTTCCACCCACTTTTACAACTCTTCAGCATCCCTCACTAAACTGTTCACTGTAAACAAATTGGATATATTTTTTTTTTTTTCTCAGCACCTACTGTATATCTGCTGTATTCATTTTTCACTTCTTCCTCCCTGGCCGCGGCCCATCGCATCATTTCCTGTTTGCAATGCCTTCTGGGAAGGGGCGGCAACTTCCTCTGTAACTGCTGTTGCTATGGAAACCTGACCTGAAACCTATTACACTGCTTGTGCTGCACTAAGCATGTGTGAGATCTGCAAGGATGAGATCCAGGAAGAAATACAGTCTGGCTTCAGATGCCCACACTTAAGATGGCCACGGCCTGCTGTAAGTTTATAAAATAACAAACTACTGCTATAAACTAACAAAACGGACCTTAGTTTACAAACTAACTTTACTAGAATACATTAAGCTTGTGTATTATAGGGGTATTTTTATTTAAAAAGTATAATTTCGGCCGGAACACCACTTTAACATTGTATTGACACCCACATCGGTTCGCAGAGGGCAGTGAGAACTGCCTGGGGGAGAGATGCAATGCAGGAATCGACACTGGAATCACGCTGTTTTCCGTATTACTATAGTGTGAACCCAGGCTTAGGGCCAGTTCACACCACAAATAAGAAGGGGGGGGTTTGGGACTTTGAGTGAGGCACAAGAAATGTGGTAGGAGAAGCTTTTAAATTGTTTAATAGGCATATAAACAAAGCATACCTCATAAACATGTGATACATGGTTGAACGGGAGTATTTTATCTGTATACAAGGCGATGGCATACAAAAAAGGTAAATAGATAGATATTTTGAAAAATCGCATAGTATAAAAGCCAAATGCTTGTTGAGTAATGGATACAAATGGGTTATAGAATGCAAATGAATCACAGTTGAGGTCAAGCTATGTGTTGGGAACATGATGACAATGATGGACTCAATGCGATTCGTGGCCAGATGCCACTCATCAGGAGAAAACGCATAGCATATGTATAAATTGTTCTGAATAAGCAGTGTTGCAAGCCTGGATCTGCGAGGCAAGTCTATCCCAGGAGCTGAGGGAATGAACCCAAGGAAGAAGCGAGCACACCCAACACCCCAGGAGCACCCTCCAAACGTAATAGGCAAGGGTGAAAAAATTCGTATATGTCTGGTGACAATGCACAGAGACATGCTCTGAGACATGATGTGCATGTGTGAGGAGAAAAGTCAGAGGACCAGGCCCAGTTCACACCACAATCAGTCCAATGCATTTTTTCTCTCGTTTTTTTCTGCATCAAAAAATGCACGGAAAGTAGGTTAATATCTGTGCGACATCAAAGTAGTCCCTGCACTACTTTGGTCCGACTTTGATGCGATTTGAGGTCCATAGACCTTAAGAATACACAAGCATTACTTCAAGTCATATCAAAATCACAACAAAAAATCGCAAGACTTCAGGTCGCAATAGTGGAAACCTAGGCTTAAAAAAAGGGGGGGGGGGGGGGCAGAGAACTAATATTACACTCTGCAGAGCTCAGTGAGGAGAGCTGATTGGAGGGAAGGGACACACCCTCCACACAGGAACGGATGTGAGGTTGTCAACAAGCTGGAGGTCCCTCTGTTGTCACCATTTTTCTCTTGGTGTCAGGAAAACTTATCAGAAGTGATTCATGCAGATAGCAAAGGAAGGAAGCAGTAGACAGAAATGACACTTATGCCACTTTCACACTGAGGCGTTTTACAGGCGTTTTTGCACAGCCTGTAAGCTGCCTCTTCTGCAGCCCCAGTGTGAAAGCCCGGAGGCGGTGTACTTGCAGGACAAGAAAAACGGTCCTGCAAGCAGCATCTTTGGAGAGTTTTAGGAGCGGTGAATACAGCGCTCCCAAAACGCCCCTGCCATTGAAATCAATGGCCAGCGCTGCCAAAGCACCTGCAAAGCGCTTCGGCGTGGGCGCTTTTAATCCTTTTTTGGCTGCTAGTGGGGGTGAAATGTGGCGCTAAAACGATGGTAAAACGTCGCTAAAACTAGCGTCACTTTACCGCTAATGCAGCCGCTGCTTCAGTGTGAAAGTGGCCTTAGTGCTCTTAATTGAGACAAGTACACATTATAGAGGGATGTTTCATATTCATATTTCATGTCTGAGGTTTACAACCTCTTTAACAGAACTTCTACCTTTCATACTTGTTAGTCAGTCACTCAGTAGGTAGTGATGAGGATCAGGATGATTGTCTGGGAGTTTGGCCTTTTTACAAACCCATTAGAAGCGTCAGGCCACATATTTCTATCCTCGCAGGTTCACTTTGGGGGAATCGGCACTCACCTTGGTGTTCTTTGACCTCTATAATGAACTGCAGGCTAGGCATTTTTATGCTGTGTAAATTCTTTGGCCATTTTTAATATCCGTAGAATTTACAGTAGGGGATATATTGTGTGTTATGAAGGAAATCCTTATCAGAGTGCATGTATTATCCTGTATATAGAAATCAAATGACATTACAGAGAGAAGCTGGGAAATCTGGAAAAGCTCATGAAGGGTTACAATTTAGACACACTGCCACACTGTTTCTACACATAGGTGGTATTTGTGGATCCTGGAAGAAACAATAAAAATGCCATCAAAGTATCATTAAACAAAATGTTACTTTATTTACATAGAGCTGGCGTATTTTTACACTCTCTATCACAGTACACACACCACAACTATTCTGGATAAAAGCCAGTGAACTTTCCAGTCGTGTGTGTGTGTGTGTGTGTGTGTGTGTGTGTGTGTATATACGTGTTTTTTTTTTTAAAATCAAGTGAGGAAACCAAAGCACTCTCACATGATCGAGGGAGTTCAACATTTTACAGTGAGTATTACCCCAGATCTCTGCACTTACTTTTTTCATACGAAAATTAATTTGCTTCTTAGGATTTGTTTTTAACTTGTCTATTCACATGACAGAGCAACATGACTCGTGCTGACCATACACAGTAAATCGTTTGAAGAAAAAAACAGTCAGATTTCTACAGATCTGTCGAACATGCATTCAATAACGCCATCGTTGTATCAATCGATGTCGCCTGAGGTTACATTTTAACACGCGCTTGCCCTGTAGATTTGTTGGAACTTTTCCACTACTAATGTTTCGGGTACTATACATACATGTATGCTAATCATGTTAGACAGGAGCCAGTGTTGCCAACCCCCGAAGTGAAATTTACTGTCAGGATGCCAAAATTTACAAACTGCACCAATTTTTTCCTGGCCAACCCCCATGAAATTTACTGACAGAGTTGTATTTTTTACTGCCATGGCTAAAAATTATCTAAAATGGTAGTTTTCAGTGCTAAACAGTGCATATAGTTAAATTATAAACATATAGCTAGTGCTATTAGCAATGTGTTTAAGCTAAACAAAAGTCAAAAAACATATTTCTCCATTTACATGAAGGTCAGGTCTCTCTAACCCAGCCAGCCCAGAGCCCCCCCTTACATCAGAGTCTGCAGGATCCCCCCTTACAGTGAAAGGGAACTCTTATGTAAAGGGGGAATGTTGCAGATCTTGATTTGAGGGGAGGGGCTCTGTTGACCAGAGACCACCTTATATCAGAGTCCACTGCGTTCTCTTTACATCAGAGATCCCACTTGCATCAGGGTCTGCAGCATTGCCCTTGCACTGAAAGGAGGGAATACAATACTGCAGACTCTTATATAAAGGGGAATGGCAGGAACTCTGATGTGAGGGACACTCTGGTGACTAGAGACCACCTTTCGCAGAGTGAATACACTAAGGTAAGGGGGAGGAGGTTACTAATATAGGGGGGAACCTTTGTATCAGTGCCCCCTTACATTATTTTATTCACTCCTACCTTACATCAGCAACCTGCCCCCCACTCAGACTGGCCTTGCAGCACTGTCACTGACCTCCTCTCAGGTGCATCGTGCAGGACTCAGTCAGACGGCTCCAGGTTGGCGGCTCTGGGTTTTATCCTATCCATCCCGGCAGTGTTCCCACTCTTGACTCTTCTCCAGAGTGACACAGAAGGTGGACAGAGGCTGCGGCCATGACGCAGGAGGTGGACTGAGGCTGCGGCCATGACGCAGGAGGTGGACAGAGGCTGCGGCCATGACGCAGGAGGTGGACAGAGGCTGCGGCCATGACGCAGAAGGTGGACAGAGGCTGCGGCCATGACGCAGGAGGTACATCAGTGTGACAGTATCCTCCTGTGCCCCTTTACCTCTCCACAGGGCAGCACATCAGTGTCCTCTGTCCCTTTTGCAGCTTCACCAGTTCACCCCCAGCCCTCCTCTACCATCTTTTTATCTTACCTCAGTCAGGCTCTCAGTCTCACTGACTCACTCACATGTGTGACTGACTGCTGTGCTCACTGCTGTCCATCCTGTACTCATCACTCCCATGGAGTCCCACCCTCTGCAGCAGGCTTGCCCAATGTCATTGCCAGGAGCTCCTTGTGTCACAATCCGTGGAGTCCATGAAAATTCAGCAATGAGACATGTCTGAACCTCGTGTAAGCCGCCTGCCTCGTCCTGAAGCCCTACACACTTGGAGGCCCCCCACGCCGAGAACGAGTGCCGCAGCCGCTACTTTCCACCTAAGAATGGCGCCAGGCGGCAGCATTGCGTTACTGCGCATGCGCCGCCCGGCCGAGTGTGTACGAGCTTTGCCGAGCACGGCTGGCTTCAGATCGGCGCATGCGCAGTTGATTGGTCGGCTCGCGGCCATCTTTTTTACGGGCACCCTTGCCCGTAACGGACATTTATGGACACCCCGAAAATGGGCTTAAATTTACGAGCTGTCCGTAAATCTACGGGCGGTTGGCAACACTGACAGGAGCCAATTGGCATACCAGCATGTCTTTTGGAGTGTGGGTGGAAACCAGAGTACCTGGAGGAAACCCAAGCAAGCACGGGGCAGGTAGTGTCGTGGTTGGGATTTGAACCAACGACTCCTAGTGCTGCTAGGCGAAAGTGCTAACAACCTAGTCACTGTGCTACCCTTGATTGGTTTCTATGACAGATATACTTTGTTTTCATTGTATACATACACTAAAATTTTTCCGGGTACTCTTTACAGCAGCAATAAAACGCTTCTCAACAAAACCACACATACATACTCCTAGCACATGCCCACATATCTATTTAAATATATCAAAATATAAAATGTTATTTAAAAGTAAATAAATAAAAGAATATTCGAATTCCACATACAATTCCTAAAACACTGTACCTGATGGGATTATGGACAATACGGCCCTAGGGAAAAAAAAGTGTGCACTTAAGTGTTCTATATCTTTTTCCTGATGGCAATGGGACAAACACACTGTAACCTGGGTGGGTTGGATCAATACTAATAGCTTTTGCCTGCTTTTTTAATCGGCTGGCATATGCTGTGTCCAACAAATTCGGTAGCTCTGTTCCTATGATCCGCTGTGCTGTTTTCACCACACGAAACAGGCACTTCTTATCCTCTGCCCTGCAGCTGGCATACCACACTACAGCATAGTGGAGAAGAATACTCTCAATGGTACAATGATAGAAATTGACCAGAAGCCTTAAAGTGGATGTAAACCCGATTTTTTTTTTTTTTTTTTTTTTATGTCATAATGTAGAGTATAAGATTTCCTATCATTTGAGCCCAGTCTTGCCACAAAGAGTTAATCCAGCTCTGAGCAATCCTCTTTTATTGTTCAGTGAGATAAATCTTGACAAACAGAGAAAAACTTTGTCAAATCCCCCCCCCCTGCTATGAGTGACAGGTGATTTACATATCTCGTGCACTAGCCTAAGACATGCATTATTTTTTAATTCCCACCTCCACTTCTTTCTTCAGCAGCTCTGCAAGGATTGGCTGTTCCACACCTCAGCATGATTTGGCATGCTGAAGTCATGTGGTTACTTTCCTGTCTTTTCACTGGATGTTAGAGATTATAGCAGAAGTTCAGTGTAAGAAATATACACAGGAGAAAACACATGTTGACAAGGGGAGTGTAGAGGTGGGAGGGGAGTCTACTGACATCACAACTCCACCCACCGAGCTCCAGACAACAGACCCACCCACAGAATATGCAGTTTTTCGGGTCTCATAACAGACAGAGGGGAGACATTTGACGGAGGCATGTATATATCCTTATAGATAACCCCTATGGCAGTAGTTTAGAAAGGATGACATTGGGTTTACATCCACTTTAAGGGCAATCCAGCCTGCTTCAGTCTCCGAAGGAAAAACAGTCTCTGCTGCTCTTTTTTCACTAAAAAAAAAAGGTTTTGAGACCATGACAACTCCCTTGGAATATGCACTCCCAAAAAATGTAATAGTGTCCACCCTTTCCACCTCCTCACCACCTATATTAACTACTTCCATACAGGGCATTTTCACCCCCTTCCTGCCCAAGCCAATTTTCAGCTTTCAGCGCTGTCGCACTTTGAATAACAATTGCGCGGTCATACAACACTGTACCCAAATGAAATTTTTATCATTTTTTCCCCACTAATAGAGATTTCTTTTGGTGGTATTTGATCACCCCTGCGGTTTTTATTTCTTGTGCTTTAAACAAAACAAGAGTGACAAGTTTGAAAAAATACAATATTTTTTACTTTTTGCTATAATAAGTATCCAATTTTTTTTTTTTTAAACAAATTTTTTTCTCATTTTAGGCCGATACGTATTCTTCTACATATTTTTGGTAAAAAATATCGCAATAAGCGTATATTTAATGGTTTGCGCAAAAGTTATAGCGTCTACAAAATAAGGGGATAGATTTATAGCATTTTTATTATTTTTTTTTTACTAGTAATGGCGGCGATCTGCGATTTTTATTGTGACTGCGATATTGCGGCGGACACATCAGACAATTTTGACACATTTTTGGGACCATTCACATTTATACAGCGATCCGTGCTTTAAAAATGCATTGATTACTGTATAAATGTGACTGGCAATGAAGGGGTTAACCAGCAGGGGGCGCTGTAGGGGTTAATGTGTTGCAAGGAGTGATTCTAACTGATTGGGGAGGGGATTCACAAGGGGAGGAGACCGATCGGGGTTCCTCTGTACAAGGAACACACCATCAGTCTCCTCCCATCTGACAGGACGTAGATCTGTGTGTTTACACACACAGATCCACGGTCCTGCTCGGTTACCGGGCAATCGCGGGTGCCCGGCGGACATCGCGGGCGCCGGGCATGCGCCCGGGGACCCGAGCGATGCGGCGGGCGCGCGTGCGCCCCCTGGGCTGCCTGGAAGGCTGCGCCGTCATATGACGGCGGCCCAGGATAACGGCTGCACCGTCCCGCCGTCATATGACGGCGGGCAGCAAGTAGTTAACCGGGCAATGATTGTTTTTTTCTTGATCTCCTATAACCCACTATTATTTCTTTAGTTTTTGCCGTATTGAGTATTAAATCATTTTCTCTACACCACTCAACCAATTGTTGAATTTCCTGCCTATAAGTTGTCTCATCATTATCTGGTCTGGTATGAGTCCCACTAAAGTGGTGTCATCAGCAAACTTCACTATAGTGTTAGACGCAGGTATGGGAGTACAGTCGTGTGTGAACAGGGCCGGACTTAACACACATCCTTGTGGTACCCCTGTATTCAAAATAATGGTGTTAGACACCTGATCTCCTATTCTCACCATTTGTGGCCTGTTTGTTATGCAGAGCTGCGCCAAATTTTGCACTCTCCAGTTTTAGTAAATCAACCCCATGGGATACTGTTTACACAGATGATTAATACCTTCCTTCAAAACTGTAACGATTAATAGAAAACCCTACTTAAAATGCAACATGCAGTATTGGTAGTAGGTAAGAAATATAACTAGATAATACCTGCTTCTTGTTCAATCTTAGGTTTAAACTGAAGAAACAATCACAATATTTGCAGCAATAATATTTTGCTAAATACTTTAGAGAACAGTATACGTAGGCAAATAAATACAATTGTAGGTAGCCCAGCCATATGCAGATACACAAAGTTTGTGTGAAATCTTTGCAAATATATTAAATATAAAAACTGAAAAAAATAACATGCATTGTGTGCGCTACTTACAGATTGCAGGGTTTTGGGGTTTGTTGTGTATATTCAAGTCCCCCCCCCCCCCCCCAACCCAAGTACAGAGCTTTCCTCCCCCTGATTCCAGTTTAATCAAGCTATTAGCAATAAGCAGAGCAGAGTACACAAAACTATGAAGGTTAACTGAGTGCAGATAGGCACAGAGTCCAATGTGAGCAGTATCCCTGAGGACAGGCTCCCAGAAATAAATGACTAGTCATGCCACCTGCAGTAGAGCAGTGTTGAGGACTGAGCTAAGTACAGAGTGCAGGACTGAGGAGTGTGCTTTGTATGGAGTGCAAGGTTGAGTGGTATGCTATGTACAGAATGTAGGGCTGAGGGGTGAGTTATGTACGGAGTGCAGGATTGAGGGGTGCACTATGCATGATTGAGGGGTGTGCTATGTACAGAGCGCAGGATTGGGGGATGCGTTACATACAGAATGCAGGGTTGAGGGGTGCGTTACATACAGAATACAGGGTTAAGGGGTGCGCTATGTACAGAGTTCAAGATTGAGGGGTGCGCTATATACAGATTGCAGGGTTTTGGGGTGTGTTGTGTACATCCAAGTCCCTATCCCCGCCAAGTACAGCGCTTTCCTCCCCCTGATTCCAGTTTAAACCTCCCCCTCCAATATACAGCAGTCCTCCTGCACCATTCCATGTGGAGGAGCTTTTTATCCCCCGCCCCCTTCCTCCTCTGCTCTCGTATACAGCTCAATGTGTGTAGAGCAGAGAGGAATGTGAACGGCAGCCAGGAGAGGAGTGCTGTCACTTGTAAATGGGGAAGCAGCGGATCTGTATTAACAAGTGACAGTAGCGAGCAGCTGAGCTAGCAAGTGACAAGCGCCAGAGCAGAACTCCGGCTGAAAAAAAAACCCGGCAGGCAGCGTGGGCCCCCCTACAATGGCTGGGCCCTAGGCAGATGTCCTGTTCGCTTCGTGTTAAAGACGGCCCTGATTAGGTTGGATGGGAAGCATCCGTACACAGCCATTTTCAGATCTCTCCAGAGATGTTCCAACTGGGTTTAAGTCTGGGCTCTGGCTTGGCCACTCAAGGACATTCACAGAGTTGTCCCATAGCCACTCCTTTGTTATCTTTTCACGGTTAAAATTTCAGTTTATTATAGAAAAGTCAAGTATGATACATCATTCAGGCCAGTGATATATGGTACAAGTCTGCAGTGGTAGAAATACATTTCTTACAGTTTAAGCAACAAAGGAGCGGTCCACAAACCATATAGGTAACAGTTAATTCTAACTATAAAGAAATATTATAGAATTCTGTCCGCAATCACAAGAATCCATTCAGTTATAGTCAGTGTATCTAGTAGAAGAGAAAGAGTGTACGCACATGGGGAAAAGGGAGCAGGGGAGGGGGGGGGGAACAATCCCCCAGCCTGGACGGAGGTACACAGACTCTTCACACATCCATATACCATGGAACTTTTTGGGACATTTCCTATTGAGATATTTCATGTTTAT
The DNA here is from genome assembly GCA_037952925.1 of Lithobates clamitans. Classification (NCBI taxonomy): domain Eukaryota; kingdom Metazoa; phylum Chordata; class Amphibia; order Anura; family Ranidae; genus Lithobates; species Lithobates clamitans. Next base: position 3,733,677 of record JBBGZY010001350.1, read on the forward strand.
ATAGTGGGAGGGCCTCATTTATGGAAGATTCCCAAAGTGTTGTCGGTGGAGGTAGGAGGGAATTCCACTTGAGTAGTATGACCCTCTTTGCATAATACAGTAGGTATGAAACTAAAAGCTTAGTGTAGCGAGGTGTCTGGTCATCATCCTGAATCCCGAGTAGGGCTAGTTCAGGGGACATCGCCAAGGACACTTGAAGGCGCTCATTAATAACTTTGAAGACAGCTGCCCAAAACTGCGCCACCTTGGGGCAGCTACAAAACATGTGGAAATATGTGCCCATTTCTATCCAGCATCTACCACACATGGGATTTCTCTGGGGAAAGTCTGTGCAAACTTTGTGGAGTATAATATACTCTGTGTAATTTTGTTTTGTATCAATTTGTCTCTTGAGATAACGAACCCTAAACTATCCTCAAAGCAGTCATTCCAATCTTCTCTTTGCAAGGTGGGAATGTCCTTTTTTCATGCCCCCAGAGCCTCTCCAACTTGGGAGACTCCAGGCTAAGCAACGATATATAGAGAGAAGAGAGGGGCTTAGGTATAGATTCTTGGGCCATGAGTTCCTCTATGGGATCCTTGATTACAGCAATATGTCCAGGGAACTGAGCCCTAACTGCGTGGTGTAATTGCCAGTATCTGAAATACATCCATCTGGGAAGGTGAAATCTGTCTGAGAGGTCCTTATAATCCAGTAATGCCCTTGATGGCATAATGTCCCTAAGGATCCTGATGCCATGTTTCGCCCACACCTGCGGATCTGGAATAGTCCAAAAGTGTGGGAGATTAGGGTTCCCCCATAGAGGTTGAAAGGGCGACCAGGATTTCTGCTTGTAGAATTGCCTCCTAGCTACCCTCCAGACTTTAAGAGTCGTCCTAGTTTAGAGTGGTAGGCTGGCATAAGCCCCAGGTCCCTGGTACACCAGGTTCCCCAAGTTGTTTAGCGAACCCAGGAGGGTCGCCTCCAGGCACACCGCTGCGTTGGACCTTGAGAGGATGACCCACCAGTGGACTGAAACCAAAATAGCTGCCCAAAAATATGTCTGGAAATTAGGTGACGCCAGCCCCCCACACCGCACTGGTGGACCTAGCCAAGCGTGGCACGGAGCCCCCCCAGATAAAAGTCCCAACACATCTGTCGAGGTCTCGGAAGAAGGAACTGCGTAACCAGATCGGGGAATTCCTAAAAAGATAATTAAACTTTGGGAGAAAAACCATCTTTATGAGGTTAATGCGTCCCAGGAGATTCAATGGAAGAGTCCCCCAAGAGGCACACCTAGCTTTCAGCTGCTCCAGCACAGGGCTCACGTTAAGAGCATAGAATTTGTGAAGATCCTGATGAATGTGGACACCTAAATATTTAAAGGTTTCAACCCATTTCAAAGGGGTAGGGGCCACCCTATCTCTTGATGTATTATCCAAAGGAAAAAGGACAGATTCGGACCAATTAATTCGGACCCCCAAAAATCGGCTAAACTCATCAAAAAGGACCAGAGAAGATCTCAGGGAGGAGTCCGCATCCTGCAGATAAAGCAGAGTGTCATCTGCATAGAGTGACACTTTTTCTTCCAAGGGGCCAACCCTTAACCCCACAACCCGTTGGGATGCCCGTAGCAAGATGGCCAACGGCTCCAATGCTAAAGCAAAAAGGGATGGTGAGAGGGGGCAGCTCTGGCGTGTGCCCCGATGTAACGGAAAGCTCTCGGAGATCCTGCCATGCGATTACAGGCCATAGGAAACTGATAGAATAGTTTGAGCCAGTTCAAAAATTAAGCCCCAAACCCATATCTGCCTAGCACCTCCTAGAGGTAGCCCCACTCCACAGAGTCAAATGCCTTTTCGGCGTCCAGTGAGTCAATGACTCTGGAGCCACTGTTGTCATGAGCAGTAGACATATTAAGAAAGCGGCGTCTCAGATTGATATCAGTGCCCTTCCCAGGCATGAACCCCATCTGGTCTATGTGGATAAGCTCATCCAGGACCTGTGTCAACCGATTGGCTAAGACTTTCATCAATAGCTTTGCATCCACATTAATTAAATAAATTGGGCGGTACGATGCACAGTCCTCGGGGTCCCTATCTGGTTTGGGCACCAACACAATCACTGCCTCGGACATTGACTCTGGGACGGGGCCCCCCAAGAGAATTCCCCAACAAACGAGTGAACCTCGGGGCAAGAAGCTCTTGATATGTGGAATAAAATTTGACTGGGATTCCATCTGCCCCGGGGGTTTATCCAGACTGCAACTGAGACATAGCAATCTGTACCTCTTCCAACGATATCTCCTGTTCTAACCGGTCACTAGCTTCTTGAGACAGGGTAGTAGGGAATTCAACTCCATTTAACTATGTCTCGAGGTCTACCATCCCATAATCTACTTGAGTGGAATATAAGGTCTTTTAGTATTGCATAAAACAATGGTTAATTTCTTCAGGACCCATCAGGGGAGCTCCCCTCTCGTCCCGTATTCTTCCAATGTGTGTGGTGGAGATCTGCCCTCAAGACAGCCACGCAAATAGTTTGCAGTTTTTTGCCTCTATATTCAAACACACTTTGTGCTGTGCTAAGCATTGATTTCTTGGTCATCTCAAATCTATGTAGCTCAACCGCCCAAAGCGCATACTGCCAGGAGCCATAGTTGAGCGGGGTTGGGTCAACTACATAATTATCTTCCTGTATTTTAAGTTCCCTCTCTAGGTTCTCCAGTGATCGCACAGACTGTTTTTGGCTGTTAGCAGTTCGAGAGATATACTCCCCCCTCAACCACCCCTTAAAAGCATCCCAAACTATTCCGGGGTCTGCTGTATTTTCATTTCGTAGCCAATAGTTACAAATTGCCTCGGGCATATCTTCCTGAAAGTTAGGGTCCACCAGCCAGTGACCAGACAGCCTCCACATCCTCCAGCCAATCGGGGGTACTAGCAGCACCGTCATCATGAGGAGAGCATGAACAGAAATACCCCTGGGGAGTATTTGCACTTTCAATATCCACTGCAGCAACAACTTGGCTAAAAATACCAAATCTATGTGGGAGAGGGTCCGAAACGTTGCTGAGTGACATGTATACTCCCTGTGAGTGGGATGACAGTGGCACCAGGCATCAACTAGATTAAAGGTCGTGGTCCATTGCAAAAGATCAGGTGACCGTCTACCCAGTGGCCAGAGCCTATCCAGAGTTGGGCATGGAGCCAGGTTAAAATCCCCCATCAAAATAACGTTCTGTGTATCATAAGATATAACATGCTGCATAAGTTCATATAGGAGAGAGGTATCAGCAGGTGGTAGGTATAATCCAACCAAAGCACATCTTATGGAAGCAATTTCAACATGTAGAACTATACAGTATCTCACAAAAGTGAGTACACCCCTCACATTTTTGTAAATATTTTATTCTGTCTTTTCATGTGACAACACTGAAGAAATGACACTTTGCTACAATGTAAAGTAGTGAGTTTACAGCTTGTATAACAGTGTCAGTTTGCTGTCCCCTCAAAATAACTCAACACACAGCCATGAATGTCTAAACCGCCGGCAACAAAAGTGAGTACACCCCTAGGTGAAAATGTCCAAATTGGGCCCAAAGTGTCAGTATTTTGTGTGGCCACCATTATTTGCCAGCACTGCCTTAACCTTCTTGGGCATGGAGTTCACCAGAGCTTCACAGGTTGCCACTGGAGTCCTCTTCCACTCCTCCATGACGACATCGCAGAGCTGGTGGATGTTAGAGACCTTGTGTTCCTCCACCTTCGGTTTGAGGATGCCCCACAGATGCTCAATAGGGTTTGGGTCTGGAGACATGCTTGGTCAGTCCATCACCTTTACCCTCAGCTTCTTTAGCAAAGCAGTGGTCGTCTTCGAGGTGTGTTTGGGGTCGTTATCATGTTGGAATACTGCCCTGCGGCCCAGTCTCCAAAGGGAGGGGGATCATGCTCTACTTCAATATGTCACAGTACATGTTGGTATTCATAGATCCCTCAATGAACTGTAGCTCCCCAGTGTCGGCAGCACTCATGCAGCCCCAGACCATGACACTCCCACCACCATGCTTGACTGTAGGCAAGATAGACTTGTCTTTGTACTCCTCACCTGGTTTCCGCCACACACGCTTGACACCATCTGAATCAAATACGTTTATCTTGGTCTCATCAGACCACAGAACATGGCTCATGTCCTTAGTCTGCTTGTCTTCAGCAAACTGTTTGCGGGCTTTCTTGTGCATAATCTTTAGAAGAGGCTTCCTTCTGGGACGACAGCCATGCAGACCATTTTGATGCAGAGTGCGTTGTATCATCTGAGCAATGAAAGGCTGACCTCCCCGACCCCCCCAGTTCAAACTCTGCAGTAATGCTGGCAGCACTTATATGTCTATTTTCCAAAGGCAACTTCTGGGTATGACGCTGAGTACGTGCACTCAACTTCTTTGGTCGACCATGGAGAGGCCTGTTTTGAGTGGAACCTGTCCTGTTAATCCACTGTATGGTCTTGGCCACGATGCTGCAGCTCAGTTTCAGGGTCTTGGCAATCTTCTTATAGCCTAGGCGATCTTTATGTAGAGCAAGAATTCTTTTTTTCAGATCCTCAAAGAGTTGTTTGCCATGAGGAGCAATGTTGAACTTCCAGTGACCAGTATGACAGAGTTTTTTACGCCAAATTTAACACACCTGTTCCTCATTCACACCTGAGACCTTGCAACACTAACGAGTCACATGACACCAGGGAGGGAAAATGACTAATTGGGCCCAGTTTGGACATTTTCACTTAGGGGCGTACTCCCTTTTGTTGCCAGCGGTTTAGACAATAATGGCTGTGTGTTGAGTTATTTTGAGGGGACAGCAAATTTACACTGTTATACAAGCTGTACACTCACTACTTTACATTGTAGCAGGTGTCATTTCTTCAGTGTTGTCACATGAAAAGATATAATAAAATATTTACAAAAATGTTAGGGGTATACTCACTTTTGTGAGATACTGTATATTTTCCACCTGGTCTGTCTTGATATGCAGAAGCTGAAAGGGGAGGGTTTTATTGATCAAAATGCTGACTCCTCTAGAGTAGCTAGAGTAAGTGGCATAGTAATGGCTACCCACCCATGCCCTTTTTAGACCAAGGATCCGGGAGCCTACAAGGTGGGTCTCCTGCAGGATACAAATGTGGGGATTATATTTTTTGAGATAGGTAAACACAAGGGAGCGCTTAATTGCCGAGTTAAGTCCTCGGACATTCCATGAAAGGACTGTGAAATTAGCCATATCCAGATGGTGAAAAGTTTATGGCAAAGGGAACGCCACCATCAAACATGTGCAACGGGGGCGTCCTCTTGACCTGGGGGAAGATCATACAGGCATGAGGCTGCCGCATTTGTAAAACATATGACATTAATCATACTGACACATCTTAGCAAATAATGCAAAAAAGGAACCATGAAAAACAAAGTAAAACAATACAAGAAAAGTCCAGCAACGGCCGACCCCCCCCCCCCACCCCCCCCCCACCCAGCAGATCCCCAAACCCAATCTCTTCAGAGATAACTAATTCAGGGGAAGTGTGCTCAGCAGGCAGGAATAGCCAGCCCCCCCCCACCCAGTAGCTTCACAGAGCGGCGACCGCTATCCCCGATAGAGAGGGAGCACTCACTCAACAACCTTCCCAATGGGAAATGCTATAGATATGTAGATATAAAATGAAATTGGAAAAATCAAAGAGACTTGTAATTAGTCCATATGGGGAACAAAAGTAAAGTTCACCTGGGCTATCCCGGGGACAGTAAACATCTGGGAGTCTAATGTACAGGGATCTGATAGGAGAGCTCTTTCACTCCTCGTGCAGCCCGTAGAAGCTTGTCCCGGTCTCTGAAGTTGAGAAGCCTCAGGATCATGGTACAGGGAGGGGAGCCCGGCGGTCCACGCTGAGGAGGCACCCTGTGCGCCATCTCCACCACAAAGTATGGAGAGAGCTGGGCAGCAAGGATCTTAGCAGATCTTCCACAAATGTAGTCGGTTGCGCGCCCTTTACTCCCTCAGGAAGACCTAAGATGTGGAGGTTATTTCTTCTAAACCTGTTTTCGGCGTCCTCTGCATGGTACTCCAGAGCCTTCACCTTCGTCTTTAAAGTGTGGATCGCTGAGGTGTTCATCTCCACCACGTCTTCCACGCGGCCGACCCCGTTGCTCCGCGACCACCATCCGAGCACGGATTTTGTCTAGGTCCTGCCTAATTAGGCCAGTGTCCATTTGTCCAGTATCCATTTGTACTGCCTCCAACTTCCCTGTTAGCGCTGTCTGGCAGGCCGTGATGGCCGCCATAACCTCGGGAATACCAGGGGATGACAAAGAGGCTTCCTCCACAGGTGCCGTCTGAGTGGCCATGTTGGATCTCTGTCCCGAGCTTCCCGCCACTCTCAGGTTAGGGCTGTCCAGCTTAGGCACGTACTGGGGGAAATTGAGTTTTCTACCCCCTCTCGACTTCCTGGTCGATTTGAAAGGCATATAGAGTCAAATCCTCTCACACAGGGCTAAATATCCAGGCAGGAGAAAAGCTACGGATGATTCTCTAGCACAGCTCTGGGAAGCACCTCTGCTCACGCCGCCATCTTAGACATGCCCCCACTCCTTTGTTATCTTGGCTGTGTGCTTAGGGGGTTGTTCTGTTAAACATGAACCTTCACCCCAGTCTGAGGTCCAGAGTCCTCTGTACATTACTGCATTCATCTTTCCCTTGATCCTGACTAGTGTGCCAGTTCCTGCCACTGAAAAACATCCCCACAGCATGATACTGCCAACACCATGCTTCGCTGTAGGGATGGTATTGGCCAGGTGATGAGTGGTGCCTCCAGACATGACGCTTGCCATTCAGGCCAAAGAGTTCAGTCTTTGTTTCATCAGAGCAGAGAATTTTGTTTCTCATGGACTGAGAGTCCTTCAGGTGCCTTTTGGCAAACTCCAGATGAGATGTCATTTTACTAAGGAGTGGCTTCCGTCTGGCCAGTCTACCCTACAGGTTATACTTCTGCAAGGTTCTCCTCTCTCCACAGAGAAATGCTGGAGCTCTGTCAAAATGACCATCGGGCTCTTGGTCACCTCCCTGACTTAGGCCCTTCTCCCCGATCGCTCAGTTTGGCCAGGCAGCCCACTCAAGGAAGAGTCCTGGTGGTTCTAAACTTCTTCCATTTACGGATGATGGAGGCCACTGTGCTCATTGGGACCTTTTAATGCTGCATACATTTCTGTCCCAGATCTGTGCCTCAATACAATCCTGTTTCGGAGGTCTACAGACAATTCCTTGGACTTCATGGCTTGGTTTGTGCTCTGACATGCACCGTTAACTGTGGGACCTTATATAGACAGGTGTGTGCCTTTCGAGGTCATGTCCAATCAACTGAGTTTACCACAGGTGGACTCCAATCAACTTGTATAAACATCTCAAGGATGATCAGTGGAAACAAGATGCACCTGAGCCCAATATTGAGTATCATGGCAAAGGCTGGCCATATATTATACAATTTTCTTGTACAATTTTCCCGGCTGAGATTTCCCACTAGCTGTCACAGAGGGGGAGCCAGAGGTGCGGGGACTGGTGCAATTCGTGTTTTCACCCGAATATGTGTGTAACATGTTATAAAAGGTGAACTTATCCTTTAATAGTAGCATGGTATGGGTTCTCCATATCTTTCACTAGCACAAAAATGATTGGTGGTTTGCCTAATTTGTCTCATTAAGGGATCATCTAGTATCGGCCATAGGTTGCTTGTCAGAAGGGAATGTGGAAAGCTATACAGAAAGAGGGGCATGGAGCAAATGGAAGGCTCAGAAGCAGAGCCAGAACAAGGGGTGGGCAGGAGGGAAAGTTGCCCCGGGCGCAGAGAAGCAAGAGGGCACAGAATACATACAGGGTGGTACACCCATTCTGTGACCTGTATTAACAGTGGGGGAGGGGATTCAATTCTGCAACCTTGCCCTGGGTGATGGATGACCCTGTCCTGCTACTGCTCAAGAGGCAAGGGGTTAGGCAATTGTCCCTACTCAAGCACATCGTGACTGTGACAAAATTATTTTTAATAACAGAACTGTCTAGGCAGCCCAGGTAACTCTGTGTTGGTCCAGCCTATCATATTATGCCAAGAAATGTTATGGATATATGATGACTTCCAATTCCTATTCAACTAGGGTGGGATTCTGAGGGGATTGCCAATGGCGAGGAGCGATAGCCCTGTCTGCGGTTGAAAATTTGGCCCGGTCGCACTCCAGTCCTTTTTCTATTTAGGACTGTTTCCTTATATGACAACATTGTTCTGTTAGCCTTTATTTTGTTTCAATGTTTATGGTCTTTTACATATCTTTTATGACCACATGCACATTGAGCGCTACTGTTATGTACATTCTGTAATGTTTTTAATAAAACTATTGAACAAGAAAATTGACCCAGTCGCTAGTGAATAAAGGGTTAAAATAGATTTCCAGAAGTTTATACTAGGGGGCCAATTCCACTAGATGTGGGTCATATTTCAGCCAGGGCCCTGACAACATGAACAAACATTTGGGAGAGATGGGTAAAAATGGTGCAGAACGTTTGTTTAAAATCCTTACCCACTTGTTTATATGTCAGTTCTTTTCCTGAACTGTTCTGGCTTTAGAGTTTATGTGAAAGTAGAAAAATGTTCTCCCAGTCCTCAGGTTCAGGTCAGGTATCTAGTTCATCCCAGGTGGCTGTGTACACAGTGAGATCAGGGTATGAGAAAGCTGACAGGATAGAATATATTTGGGAAATGGAGTCCTCCTGAAGTGGAGTCGCGTAGTAAGCTCTAAAAAGACATTGGGCAGAATGGTAACTCCTCTTTCTATTTGACATAAACTGAAGAAGGAACACTTAACTTTAGAGCCAGTGGACTGTTGTGGGGGTCCCAAAAGGGTCTCTGATGTATCAGAGGTGAGTCTGCAGTGAGTTACTTTGTTCCATGTCCCAAATGAAAACCCAGGCATCGCAAGGGAAAAGACTGGTAGTTGAACAAAATTGTCATGCGACCATGTAGACCTCTTTCAAGGTTGAGATGGCCCTATCCCACAAGGGTTTGTTTTTTGTAAGGTCAAGAATAGAGCAGACTTCCTTGGGCTGTTTGGGTGCTATACATTGGAGGGCCTGTATCATGGGTTTTTTCGATTGGAACACAGAGTTTTGATGGGAGATGGTGACCCCAGTCGATAATTATGGTAAAAGATTGCATGGTGATATGGAATGTTTGCCCCCCTTCCTTTTTGGATTAAGAGTATTCTATGATTAAAGTGGTTTTAAAGCCTTAATTTTTTTTACCTTAGTACATTCTCATTTGTAATGAGGATCCCCCCAGCTCCCCTAAATACTTACCTGAGCCCGATGTCAATCCAGCGCTGTGCATGAGAACAGTAGCTCTCTCCGCTCTTTCCCTTCTTACAGGGCAGTTTGATAGGAAGGTGCCATCCCCAAACCTTTCCCACAAAGTTGTTCAAAATGTCTTAGTATGCAACGCCTTAGGAGTTTCCTTCACTGGAACTAAGGGGTCAAGCCTAACCCCTGAAGAACAACACCACACCATAACCCCCCCCACCACCACCACCACCAAATGATTTGAAGGGGTGGCCCAATCCTTTTGGCAATATAGTGTGGATGAGGGAGTTTGGGGTGGAGGAAGTCCTAACCTCGACCCGATAGAATACCTTTGGGATGAATTAGAGCGGAGACTGCGAGCCAGACCACCTCATCCATCAGTGCCTGCCCTCACAAATGCGCTTCTGAAAGAATGGTCAAACATTCCCATAGACACACTCCTAAACCTTGTGAACAGCCTTCTCAGAAGAGTTGAAGCTGCTATAACTGTAAAGGGGTGGCCCAGCTTAATATCGAACCCTACGGACTAAGACTGGGTTGCCATTAAATTTTGTGTGTATAATATATATATATATATATATATATATATATATATAAATATATATGCGCGTCCCAATACTTTTGACAATGTAGTTGAAAGGGATCTGAAGGGTATATGCATCCAAAAATATTTCAAGGACAATGAGTAAAATTTGAAGGGGAAGTTGGACTTAAGTAACAGGGTCGCTTGGAATAGGAGTGAGAAGTTTACGTTTTTGGATTTAGAGCAGTTGACCTTGAAGTTAGTGTTGAAACCCTATGATTTTAAACTCTGACTATTGAAGGCATTAAAGATGGTGGTTGTGTTAATAAAAGGTAATCAGCAAACAGGGATATTTGAGTTGAACCTGAGAGGGCTACTGCCATATGTTTTGAGGGCTACTGCCATTTGTTCCATAAGTTCGAAAAAAGGAAGGGGTGCCCCAAAGGGATGGTGTGGGTAAAAGAGTGGGCAGGATATTGGCAATAGAATCATAGAAGATGTATATAAAAGTGTAAATTTAATTGGATAAACATATAAAAAATAGAATATAAAATGAACATCTAAAATCATGAAATTGAAATACATGTACAATAGAAATCAGCAGCTAATTAGATGTTGAGAGCACACACCATAGACTGGAAGTCGATTGAATATGGTGGTCACAACAAGTCCCAACATGTTTCGGAAACAGAGAAAAGCCAAAAGGCTAAACCAACTCTGTATTCATTTCTTTCTTCAGGGGTTAGATGGAAGCATGCTGATAACATTCTATTGAAAAAAAGGGGGTGTACAAATGAGTACATACAGTGGGGACAGAAAGTATTCAGACCCCCTTAAATTTTTCACTTTGTTATATTGCAGCCATGTGCTAAAATCATTTAAGTTCATTTTTTTTCCTGATTAATGTACACACAGCACCCCATATTGACAGAAAAACACAGAATTGTTGAAATTTTTGCAGACTTATTAAAAAAGAAAAATTGACATGGTCCTAAGTATTCAGACCCTTTGCTGTGACACTCATATATTTAACTGTCCATTTCTTCTGATCATCCTTGAGATGGTTCTGCACTTTAATTTGAGTCCATCTGTGTTTGAGCTTTACTGACTGGACTTGATTAGGAAAGCCACACACCTGTCTATATAAGACCTTACAGCTCAGTGCATGTCAGAGCAAATGAGAATCATGAGGTTAAAGGAACTGCCTGAGGAGCTCGGAGACAGAATTGTGGCAAGGCACAGATCTGGCCAAGGTTACCAAAAAAAATTCTGCTGCACTTAAGGTTCCTAAGAGCACAGTGGCCTCCATAATCCTTAAATGGAAGATGTTTGGGACGACCAGAACTCTTCCTAGAGCTGGCTGTCCGGCGTAGAAAACGCGGTGACGTCAGGCGTCAACAAGGCCGCCGACACAGGAAGAGGGCGGCAACTGCTGGCAAGGTTCCATAAGTTGAACTTAGAGAAGGGGGCAAGAGGCGGCAGCCCTGAGGCGTGCCATTGTTGCTGGGGAAACCTAAGTGACACAGAACCATTCACGCTCTGGCCAGTGTCTTATTTTTTAACTTCTGTATGCACTGTTTTAAAGAATAGAAAATGCATAAAATTTTGGTTATGAATTGAGTTAACTACCTGTTACAGTGCATTTTCATCTTTCTCTTGTCTTCACGGTGTTCTAATTGTGGGCTGCCCTGTTGTTGATTTGCAATGGTTAGTGAAGGCATTACAAATGGAATATACAGTATCTCTTGTGATTTTATCTTACTGGAGTCCTCTAATACCCTAGTGTGAGTGAAGCTGCATTCCCACACCAGCTCATAGATCTAGTTAGTTGTTCAGGCTCCTGTTGACAGGTGTTGTTTTTGTGCATTTGACGTGTTATGGAATGCATATCAAACACAGGTAAGCAAAGTCAGAGTTCAGAGTTTGCATTTGACTTGTTTTGCATTGGGCTGCATTTCATTGGGGCACAGCATGACCTACTCTGTATATAGTCATGATAAAGGAGCCATTTTGGCTTCCTAGCCCCAGGACAGCAGATCATTTGCACATTAGCAGCTCTCTGACTTCTGACACCTTGTGGGGTAAAGTGCCCATGTGTGCCTCCATTTACAAGAGCTCGTTCATGTCCGGTGCAGTTTAAGAACGTATGCATGTGTTTCCATACCGCACAAAAATGCGCTGCCGTTTTGCAGATGTGCACAGGTGATGTTAATCACCCACATGTGTCTAGCAAATGCATGCAATTACAATGGCCAAAAATGCATGGTACTGCAGTACTATGAATTTTGGTGTGGTGCAATTGTAAAAAATCACCTTTTTAGTGTATTTCTCGGCATAGGGAAGCCCATTGAAATTAATGTGCTGCCCACCCCCCCCCCCCCCCCGAATTGAGCCCCAATCCCACACACAGATACAATCATAAACACACATAGCGCCTATGTGCATAAATGACAATTGTGCTACATTTGCATATCGTTGTGCATACCAGAGTGAAATCAGTTTTCTAGGGCCATTAGTCACAGCTAAGGATGAGCTCCGGCGTGTTCGCACGCTGCACATGCCGAGCCCGCCAGGAAGTCGGCATGGCGCAACGCTAATCACAAGCAGTGAGACATTTTCCGATGTGCGGCTGCAGAGATCAGGAAATGTCTCACTAATTGTGATTAGCGCAGCGCATTGCCGACTTCCTGGCGGGCTCGGCATGTGCAGCATTAGAACACGCCGGAGCTCATCCTTAGTCGCAGCTAACTCCAAACTGAAGACCTGTAGGGGCTTTTAAAGCGTCACCAGAAAATTTAGGGTACCAAAGTTTGTTACTGTTTTATGGGCACTTGCAATTTTAAGGCTTTACATTTTTCGGTAAAAAAACATCTTTTATGTTTCAAAAAATTGGGTAATATATTGTGTTTTTTGTACCCTACAAATAACTTTATGTGTTTTTGTTTTTTTTCTTACATTTTTGTTCTTGATAAATCATTGGGCTAATAACTGTGACACACAAAATTGGAAATACCAACATTTTATTTTCCTGACGCCTTCATGGCAGCACACACTGGGTTGTGACTCCGCCTCCACAACCTGACAGGATTGGTCTAGCTATAAAAGTTGAAGAGAGATGACCCCCCACCATTCTCTTTTTTTATCCTCACCTAACAAGATGGATGGACATCGCAGAGCCTCTTACCGCAACACCCCAGCAGGTTCAAGCCTCTCCTGTTTGGAAGTCCCTCCTGTACAGTCTCTAAAGGAGCTTCTATGGAGGGAACCCCGCTCTGGTGGTCTCAGGGGCATCAGCACGTATCTTCTGGCACTAAGTAAGCTTTAAAGAAGCTTCAGAAATTGCAGTGGTCTCCGCTTTCTTTTTTACTTTCTTTTTCCTTTCACCTCCAGTGATCATTCTACAGTCTGATCCATGTACTTGGTATTTTCTCTTTACATTTTTTATTCTTTTTTTCCTCCTCTGGGACCTGTAGTCCCACAGCGCTAATTCTGAGCCTGTCATGGCCACCGTGTGTCTCGTCCGCATCGCGCATGCACGGTAGGCAAAGATGGGGCCGTTCTAAGCTTTTCCAGCTTCCAAGATGGCGCCGGAGTCATCGCGCCACTTCTGCGCATGCGCAAAGCGTCATTTTGCCGCGACGGTGGCGGTCTTTTTAAAAAAAGGACTCCAGATTGAAAGAAAGTATTCTGGTTATGATTCCAGCCTTCGTTTCTGCACATGACTGCCCAGAATTACTCCACTGGAGCCAGGTAAGTGCCCTTAATTCCCTCCTTTTTGAATTTTACAGGATTTCTTTGTATGTCTTTTAAAAAAAAAAAAGAGAAGTGTGTGTGTGTGTGTGTGTGTGTGTGTGTGTGTGTGTGTGTGTGTGTGTACACACACACACACACACACACACACACACACACACACACACACACACACACACACATATATATATATATATATATATATATATATATATATATATATATATATATATATATATATATATATATATATATATATATATATATATATATATATATATATATTTCTGCCCTCCTTCCAGAACTTCTTCTGTTTCCTGCCTGCCCTCTTCCTCTCTGCTCATGGCATGGAGACCACTGCCCAAGCAGACCACCCACGGCTGATAAGGTAAGAAGCTGTCCGCATTCAGTGGTAAGTATTGAAGAGAGAAAAAAAAAGAGAGCATATCTTCTAACAAGACTCCTTCTGACAGCCCTTCCAGGTCTAAATCAAGACACAGAGAGAGATCAAGTCACTCAAGCAGAAAATCCCGCAGAAGCCGGTCACGCTCCTCATCTCGTCACAGGCACTCACACCGTAGTCATTCCCGCCATGGTCACTCACGCCGCAGTCGCTCTCGACGTACCCGATCACATCATAGAAGATCTCCTTCATCACGTCACGGGCGAAGTCAGCATACCCGTCCCGCAGCTAATACCTGCTGGGTATGTGGCGCCACCGCTTTGCCAGACAAATTAGCATACCGTACGTGCTTCAATGAAGCCACAAAAGAAAGCGAATCTGACATCAGAGAAGTAACCGAACTAATTTGGGAATCTGTGCGAGAATCCATAATGGAATCAACAACACCCCTGCCGGCCAGGTCAGACCCAGGTACTTCCATGGCCCTTCCTCGTTCAACAATCGAGGTAGGGATGGAACCAGAATCCCCTTCAGAAAACGAGGATCCAGAAGTACCAGCAGGGTTTGACTTCACTCTGGTCGAACCTTTTGCAAAATCAGTCAAGGAAGCCATAGGTTGGGAAGAATCTGAGGAAGCACCTCAGAAAATCCGGAAGTATTTTCCAAACCTAAAAAGGGACCCAGAGACCTTCCCTTTCATTGAAGAATTGAACGATTTAATCAAGAATGAATGAGAAAGATCGGACAAGAGGATGTATCCTTTAAAAGAACCTAAAGTCAACCCCTTGATTAACGCTCCCACTGTGGATGCCTCCCTGATGCGTCTGGCAAGACATGTCACCCTACCCATCGAGGACGCTGCCTCTTTCTGTGACGTTCTAGATCGGAAGATTGATCTGGAACTCAAAAAAGCCTACTCCACAGCAGAAGGTGCATGTAGACAAGCAGTCACCACAGCAGCAGTTGATAGAGCCATCTCTAGCTGGACTGTCAATATCGAAAAATCTCTCCAAGAAGGAGCAGACTTATAGAAAGTAATTACGTCTCTACAGGAACGATTTCCTCTCAGAAGCCTCCGTGGACGTTATCAGGTGCTCGGCCCGGGCAATGTTAGCCTCGGTGATGGCAAGGAGAGCTTTGTGGTTAAAACCCTGGGTTGCCGACGCAGCATCAAAGACAAATTGGTGCAAGATCCCCTATGATGGTTCGAATCTCTTCGGCTCTAAATTGGATGCAGCCATTTCCAAGGTGACGGGGGGAAAATCGGGCCTCATTCCCTCTGACAGAAGGCCTAAGAGATCAAGAGGTCCTGCTTACAAGGGTAATCTTCCCAAAAGGTACAGAGAAGCCAAAACCTATAGACCAGGTAAAGAATTTAAAAGAAACTGGAGGAACGCACAATTATCCTTTTGAGGGTGCGGAAAACCAAGGCCACCCCTTCCGGCGGACAACAGAAGTCCTTTTGAAGATACGCCCGTCCATCCTCTGAGGGTGGGCGCCAGACTCAAAAAATTCTCACAAATATGGTCAGGAAACATCAAGGACCCTTGGACTATTTCCATGATCAAATTCGGTCACAAGTGGAGATTCCTGAACAAGATTCCCAGAAACCACTTTCTTCCAACAAAACTCCCGTCTTCTCCAGGCAAGAGAAGGATTCTTCTGAAGTACATAATGGAATTAGTACAGAAAGGGGCCATTTTGGAGGTTCCGCTATGTCAAAGAGGCAGAGGATTCTACTCCCCTCTTTTTCTTGTAAAAAAGAAAACGGGGGACTTACGGCCAGTGCTGGACTTAAAGAGACTAAACAGAAACATCAAATTAGAATCCTTCAAAATGGAGAGTCTACAATCCATTCTATTAGCAGTAAATCTAGACGACTCGATGCTGTCCGTAGATTTATCGGACACTTATCTTCACATTCCAGTACATCCTGCCGTTCAAAAATTTCTCCGCTTTTCAATCAACCAACATCACTTCCAGTTCCAGTGCCTACCTGTTAGGAGATTATGGCTTCTAAGACCACCCAGATAGGTTCAGGTAATGCAGGAAGACCTCCGTTGACCCCCAGGCCTGGAGATATCAATAAAGTGACACAGGAGACAGGTTTGCTTAGCCACTTAATGACATCTAATTTGAGTTTCAGAAATACAGCATTTATGTCTTTTGAGGGATGGGAGGAGTTTTACTAACCTTATACATGTCATTGAAATGAAAATAGGTTCAGTTAATATTTAACTATTAGCTGGTGTTATAAGACAAAATCTTGCATCATTTCTACTAGAATATTCATTAACAGGTGAAGGACGCACTTTATCTTATCAAGAACAAACATGAGCTAGGCCAAACTCCATATTCTAGCTAAAATGTATAGGTAACCTTGAGAAGGTTTTCTATAGATAACAGCTTAAAGATAATATTGGTTTCAGTTAAAACTCACATTTGAGTTTTCTCAATTTTCCTGTAAAACTAAAATGGTGTCTTAAAACTAAAATGGAGTCCCTCATGATATGTGCTATGTTCTTTACAATCCCCTCTTTGAGACATTATTTATATGGCTCACTATCTTTCACAGTTATGTAAATTTTCTTCTATCATAATACATACTCAGATAAATTCTATTCGCAGCAGCAGGATCAGGGGTTCGGGATGCCTTAACAATTATACACATTATAAGCTTATAACAGGCATATAGGAACAAAACAAAAAGAGCAATCATAATTATAGTTATGGCAGCACTCTTTATCCATGCCAAAATTCCTATCCCAGAACTTAGGTTTGCAAAAGGATCCCATGTCTTAGCAATGTTTCTAGCTTCATCTTGTAATTTGTTTACTTCTTTCCGGTGTTGTGCAATTATATCATAATAATCTGGTACCTCCATACTTGTGTTATGAAACCAGGTACAACACTCATAATCTTCTGTGTTTTCACATAACCCAGTTAAGGCAGCACTCATGCTTTCTATGGCTAACTCGTGTAGTTCTAATTGTTTTCTAATTGCCCTAGTTTCTATATTTAATTTAGTAATATCATCAGAATTCTTTTCCATTATTTCATCAATGATTCCAGTGTAATTATTCAACCTTTTCATTAAGTCTATTCCCCACCCAGTCCATGAGGGAAACCAAGCCCATGCCTTATCCTTTGTAAGAAATAACTCCCTTTTATTGTGGTGTTTGAGGGGGTACCTAGGATGCATGCTAGCTTCAAGGAGGTGTCCTCCCTTGCTATCTCCTACTACGCCCATGATGGGGACTAGGGATGCAAGATAACACCATCCTTGGGGTTCGGTGGGGATCCAAGGGTGACAGATTTTTCCACAACAGATATAAATACTGTTTCCTAGAGCTAAGGATCGTTTGTTGAATATTGTCATCATTTCATCAGAAAAACTGGAAAAAGTTAAACTCGACAATAATTGTCCTACTGTGGAAGTGGAACTGGAGTTAAGAAAGTTTATTAGAGTGGTGTTTAGGGCAGGTTCTGAAGTATGAAAGAAAGGGTTTTCAATTGAAGTCATTGAAAAGTTAATATTAGCTTGTTGGCAAACTTCAGCTCCATTTGTGGAGTTTCCCAGCCTAAAACACCAGTCTGGGGAATGACTTCTACCAGTAATTTGGAAAGTAAGGGTATTATTTGAAAGTGTTCTTATGACTTCTGTGAGGACGACAGGAGGTGTGCCATTAAGGAGTGGGGTGAAGTTTAGAGGTACTGCCATTAAGGGGATTCTAGCAGTGCTAGGATGGAGTTTACTACATATCCAACATTTTTCAAATCCAGATTTCTGGGCGTAGCTATATTTAAACTTCAACAATAACATTTTATCTGTAAAACTTTCTGAGTTTTCATTTCTCTTGTGTCTGTCATGTGTATTATTCTGTTGTAGAGTGTTAGAGGCCCCACAAATACCCTTTATGAGTCCCAAATCTTCAGAATAATAAATACAGTTAGTTATCAGCCAAGTTGGCAGGAACACAATCAGGGCAGCCCAGCATAGGAGGCACAAGGCCTTCCCAGAAGTCCGTGGTGAAATAAGCGACGTCATCTTGTTCAGAGTCTTGACCACCTGCTTCACTCTGTTTTCGAGGATTTATATCACCTGCTTCACCTCTCTGTGCTTTATCTTTGCCTTGCTTCTTAGGGTCCTGGTTGACCTTCTTTACGCGACTTGCATGAATCCAGGCCTGTTGTCCTTCTACCAAAATAGCTGTGCGGGTGACTGCGATCACTGTGGTTGGGGGTCCGAAGGGAAACTCTTGTTTCTTGGTGCGGTTCAATCTCTGGACCACCACGGTGTCACCCACCTGGAAAGGGTGTGTAGGTTCCTGTGAAGAAGAAGGAGAGGTGCGAGCAACATTCCTTTCAACTTTATCCAAAGTTTCAATAAGTTTTTTTACATATTCTTCCTGAATAAGATCTAGGTCCCCTCTTTCTAACATAAGTGGCTGTCTGGCCCATGGGGTGGGGAATGGCCTACCCATTAAGACTTCAAAAGGAGAGTATCCTGTCTTTTTAGAGGGTGTCATTCTTACCTCGGCTAGTACAGCTGGTAGGACCTTCTTCCAATTTGCATACGTACCTCCAGTGGCCTTCCTGATCTTATCTTTGATGGTTCTGTTCATCCTTTCCACTATACCTGAACTCTGGGGGTGGTAAGGAATATGAAACTTCCATTCTATTTTCAGTGTTTTTACCAGGTCTTGACAAACTTTGGCCACAAATGCAGGACCATTGTCAGAGTTGATCTGTAGTGGGCAACCCCACCTTGGGATAATTTCTTGTATCAGAATCCTCACTACTGTTTGTGCATCTTCCTTTGTAGTTACAAACAATTCTATCCATCTTGAGAACATGTCCACTATTATTAGCAAATATTCCTGTCTTTTACCTAGTTTGGGCATGTGTGTAAAATCTATCTGCAGATGAGTGAATGGTGTAGATGGATATATCAGATGTTCGTGTTTTGCTTTGTGAGGGTTGCTAGGGTTATTCCGAATGCATGTGATGCATCTGGAAACATATGCCTTAACGAGAGAGGGAAGACCTGGAATGTAAAAATCCTTATCCAAAAGTTCACATGTGACTTTCCACCCTCTGTGACCTATCCCATGGTATTGTGAAATAAAAATGGGTGCACTGGCTACAGGGATACATGGTCTCCCCTCTTGGCAGACAAGGTCAGTTTCTGGGTTTGTCTGCACACCTATTGAGTTCCATTGCTGGATGTCTTGGTCTGTGGCATATGCTTGGAGATCACGCAATGTTTGATCCAAAAGAGGAATTTCTGGTGAGAGTAATGGCATTTGTATGTTTGCAGGCTGTGTGGATGCTGCTTCTTTTGCTGCTTTGTCAGCTAAGGCGTTGCCTTTGGCTATGTCATCCTGTTGCCCTGTATGTGCCCTACAGTGTAGTATAGCTATGGACCTTGGTAATTGTATAGCTTCTAACAGACTTGTGACAAGCGTGGAATGTGAGATGGATTTACCGTCTGCTGCTATATAGCCCCGCCTTTTCCATATGACTCCAAAATCATGCGCGACACCGTACGCGTACTTGGAGTCTGTGTAAATGTTTACATCCTGCCCTTCAAAAAGCTGACAAGCTCGAGTAAGGGCTATAAGTTCTGCAGCTTGTGCTGATTGGAATGGGACAGGGTTTGCTTCCAGTATTTTATCAGGCAGCTGAACAACAGCATACCCTGCATGGTATGTGTTATCATTTGGTCTTGAACAAGACCCATCCACAAAGACATTCTGTGCTCCAGGGAGAGCAGTTGAAGACATGTCTGGTCTCGGGGATGTGTCTTGGTGGATGAGGTCCATGCATTCATGTTGAGGCACTACCTCATCTTCTTCACCTTTCAAGCCTAGCAAGGCATTCAGGATTGGAGCTGGGCCAGAAGTGGGAGAGGCATATTTGATCTCAAGTTTTGGGTTAGAAAGTAAAATTACTTCATAACCGCTCAGCCTCTGGGCTGACATGTGCTGGGTATGGATGTTCTTTAGTAGAATGGATACATTGTGAGTGGTGTGTAGTGTGGTGGCATGCCCTAGAGTGAATGATGTAGCCATTTCCACCACCATCGCACAGGATGCCAGAGCTCTGAGACACGCCGGCATGCCCTGTACTGGCATCGGCACAACTTTTGAAAAAAACGCAATTGGGCGGAGTTTCCCCCCATGCTCCTGAGCCAGGACCCCCGCCATTGTTTTACAGTTGTCCCTTGCAAACAAGTGAAACATTTTACCATATTCAGGTAGTCCAAGTCCAGGAGATGTGACCATTGCAGTTTTAAGATACACAAAAGCATTGTACATTTCATCATTCCATTTCACACAATCTGGCATGTCAGTACCTGTGGCTTGCCTCAGGAGATTATCATAGTAGGAACAATCAGGTATCCATTGGCGGCAGTAACCAATCATTCCAAGAAAGGATAGCATGTCCTTCTTAGTAAGTGGGCGGGGCAGACCCATGAGAGCCGCAGCTCTCTTGTGACTGATTTTCCTTTCTCCTTTGGAGAGTACAAAACCAAGGTATTCAACAGTTTCCTGACACCATTGTAGCTTTTTCTTAGAAACCTTGTGACCATTGTCTGCTAACCAATGTAACAGATCTAAACCATCATTTTTACATGCTTTCTGGCTTGGACTACACAACAACAAATCATCAACATATTGAAGTAGGACGGAACCATGGCGGGGTGTCCAAGACCGCAGGGTTGCCTGGAGGGCCACTGTGTACACTACAGGGGAGTCTACATAGCCCTGGGGTAATCTACACCACGTCATCTGGCGGTTTCTGAAATTGAATGCAAAGATAGGCTGTGTCTCTTCGTCAACAGGAACTGAAAAAAATGCATTACAAAGGTCAATGACCGAAAAATACTCTGCATCGCATGGTATGGAGGTTAAGAGTGATGGCACGTCAGGCACTATGGGAGCGATGGGTATCACTAGGTTGTTTATAGCTCTGAGGTCTTGTACAAACCTGTAAGAGCCGTCTGGCTTCATTACTGGGTTAATGGGGGTGTTGTAGGGTGACAGTGTCTCTTTAAGAATTCCTAGCTGCAGGAACCTTTCCACCATTGGGGCCACTCCTTCCTCTTTTTCTTTTGAAATTGGGTATTGTTTGTGATAAACCGGCTGTGCCCATGATTTTAAAGCTGCCTTGTATGGGGTACAAGAAATAAGACCTACATCCAAGGAGCTTTTTGACCATACCGGATCATCTGGTGGAGGGAGATCACTATCCTCAGTGTAATATATTGGTATTACCTTGGAGTGTACGAAGACCCCTCCTTCAGTAGTCATTTTCAGTGTTATACCCAATTTTCCCATCAAATCTCTACCCAAGAGATTCACAGGACAATTTGGTATAATCCTGAAACAATGATGCAAGACTGTTGCACCTCCCCTTTCAACATCACTTACTGGTAAAGGTGGTGTTTTGTATGTTTTGGTAAGTATCCCATTAATTCCCATAGAAGGTTCAGCAATTTTAGTCTCACCTCTGTAGTAGTCCTCACTGAGGGTGCTCCGAGTTGCCCCTGAATCGGTTAAAAACGGAACAGGCCTATGTTTGACATATAGGGTCACAATTGGTTGTTCATTGTAAGAGTGTGAGAGCAAAGGAAATGCTGGGATACTACCTTCCGGGCAGCTTCATTTTAGTTGCTGTTGATTCCACTGTATAGGGAATCGGGGACCCTGTTGCTTTGGGGCAACTTGATTTGGTTGGCTAGATTGGGGTCCCTGTGTATGCATTTGATCTTGATCTTGAGTATTTGGGTTATTCCATTCATAAGGACATTGATTTCTCCAGTGACCCTGTTGTCCACAGTTAAAACAACATGTGCGGGACTGCTGGGGTGGTCTGGAAAAACCATGCCCTCTCCCTTTTGTTCTTCCTCTTCCTCTGCCTCTGTTTCCACTGCCCCATTGTCCACCATTATCTTGGGGAGGCTGAGTTCGCACTCCACCCTGATAAAGGCTACTCACTGCTTTCTCTTTTATTACATCAAAACACCCTGCTGCTTCTTTCTGTATTAAAGTTTCCTGAAATTGGTCAATCGTCTGTGTGGTCCATTCAGATATCATCTGTTTCACCACCAAGGCGAACTGGGGTTTTAGATTATTCATAAAAGTTTGAATAAACAAAGCTCCCACATCAGTAGTTGTAGCTAATCCAGCTTCTGTTGTCCAATTTTCATGAAACCTTTTCCAGAATTCAACTACAGTTTCTCCTGACTTTTGTTTGCATGCTATGGCAGTAGGGAGGGAACTTTTATTTTTAAATACTCTCATCATTTCAGTCTCTAATTCTGTCCACATGGTGTTCCTACCTGGTACTGTGTTTAACCCATATGCTCCCGCGTTTCCAGTGTCAATAGTGTTTATACTTGGAACATTTGTCCAGTTCCAGGAACTGGTGTGTCCTATGATACCATCAATGATAAGACGCATGTCTTCCTGTGTGTAATTTCTACCCTTACAGGCCTTTTTTAAGTAAATTAAAGTGCCACCTGCAGAGGCGGTGGGTTTGGGGCAATGTTTTACTATCCTGTCAATGTCCTCAATGTCTATTACCTTTTTTAATAATTCATTTCCAATGGTCATGAAAGGTGTTTGAAGGTTAGTGTTACTATATACAGTTCCACTCTTTGTTTTAGGGGGACTAAGTATTCTATCCCCTTTAACGTCTTCTTCCTCCTGCTCTTGGCCAGGTGGTGAAACTACCCCTCCTATAGCTCCCTGATCATCTTCTGGTTCCCCTACCTCGACTCGGGCCCTCTGTGGGTGCTGTCTATCTTGTTGTGGAGCGGGAGGCATCTGCTGTTGTGGTTGTGGAGCGGGGGGGACCTGCCGTTGTCTGGTTGCATAATGTCCAGCCAGAAGATCAATATCTTCCTTTCTTAAACTTGGATAGACATGTACATATGCGGGTGGAGGATGACTGACTATTGGCAGGGGTGAGGCTATTGGGTCAGGGACAAATCTCTTTTTATCGGCTTCTTCTCTATGTTTCTGGTCATAATCTTCCTTACTTAAACATTTGGTGGGCTTTTTCTGTTTCTTATTATCCCTCTGAAACCAATATGGGGCGTATTTTAACCAGTTCTCTCCTCCCTTTTCCATATAATCCATATCCCATTGAGGATCCCCGGGGTACCAAGGGAAAGCTCTCTTATCTCCTAAACACAATCCTTTTATCATATCTATGTGAAATTCATCATTAGCGCCATCCCGGGGAAAGGGGTCTACACTGTGTATGGCTTCGGTCCATCCCGCTAAATTTGAAACCCATGGGACTATGAATTCATAATTAGTACCACAAATTCTGGCTACAAAATCCTTACACGTTTCTCCTGGATTGGGAAGAGGGGGAGGATCTTCTTTACCTTGTTTCTGACCCATATTGACAGTGGGAGTCGACTGTTCTTACCACCCAGTCTTCTGACCCACACACACACAACAGATTATCTTATAACTTCTAATGCGATAGATAAGAAAAAGCAAAGGATTTTGGGGTCACCGGAGTCTATTTCCTCATTAACCACTTCATATCCCTTCCCAAAAGGAATGTCTCTATATATGTGTATGCAGTACTGCTTATCTTTGTGGGTTTCCCAAAAACCCTCCAATATTAACCTCTGGCGTGGTTCTTATCCCCTACTAATTTACGGGTCTAAAAAGCTTTAATCAGAGCTGAGGCAAGAAATATTTCGTCAATAAAGACAAAATAGAGACTTACCTTCAGATGATTTTTGGCTTTTTTTTTCCCAAAGGACGAGCCCCCAGTTCTGTTAGGAGATTATGGCTTCTAAGACCACCCAGATAGGTTCAGGTAATGCAGGAAGACCTCCGTTGACCCCCAGGCCTGGAGATATCAATAAAGTGACACAGGAGACAGGTTTGCTTAGCCACTTAATGACATCTAATTTGAGTTTCAGAAATACAGCATTTATGTCTTTTGAGGGATGGGAGGAGTTTTACTAACCTTATACATGTCATTGAAATGAAAATAGGTTCAGTTAATATTTAACTATTAGCTGGTGTTATAAGACAAAATCTTGCATCATTTCTACTAGAATATTCATTAACAGGTGAAGGACGCACTTTATCTTATCAAGAACAAACATGAGCTAGGCCAAACTCCATATTCTAGCTAAAATGTATAGGTAACCTTGAGAAGGTTTTCTATAGATAACAGCTTAAAGATAATATTGGTTTCAGTTAAAACTCACATTTGAGTTTTCTCAATTTTCCTGTAAAACTAAAATGGTGTCTTAAAACTAAAATGGAGTCCCTCATGATATGTGCTATGTTCTTTACACCTACCCTTCGGCATCTTGTCGGCTCCTAGGACCTTCACCAAAGTTCTTCTGCCCGTCATCGCATACCTCAGAGATAAAGGTCTGAGAGTACACCATTATCTAGACGACATACTTCTTCTAGCAGAAAGTCGTCAGGTCCTGATACAACACCGAGAAATCTTACTCTCAACTCTGCAAGATTTCGGTTGGCTAGTGAACTGGCAGAAAAGCAAGCTACAGCCAACACAGAAGATGGTATTTCTGGGGGCGGAACTAGACACCATCCAGAACAGAGTGCAGCTCCCTCAGGAGAAAATCATGCCCCTGATCCAGAAAATTCAGAGGCTAATCTCAGCTACACGCCTACCAGCCAGAGTATGTATGAGTATCCTGGGCTCCATGTCTGCAACCCTGCCCATGATCCAGTGGTCCCAATGGCACACGAGAATCTTACTCCATTCCACTGCCTCAGAAAGGAATTCTGGATCAATGCTTCAGACGATCTACATAGACAGGTATGTGAAACAATCCATGTGGTGGTGGACACGATCCAGCAACCTCAAGAAGTACAAACCTATAGTTCCTCCACAGTCAGAGGTGGTCACTTCGGACGCCAGCCAGAAGGGATGGGGAGCTCATTACCAAAATCTAGTAGCCCAGGGGCAGTGGAAATTTCAAGCTCATGGTATAGTATCAAATATACTAGAACTCAGGGCAGCCTTTCAGGCACTTCTGGCCTTCTCTCCATACCTGGCGGGGAAAAGCGTTGTAATTCAAATGGACAACAGAGTCGCCGTAGCATATATTCAGAGGCAAGGGGGTACGAGAAGTAGCACATTAATGGAAGAAGTTCGTCCTATCATGGATTGGGCACAAGTGCATCTAATAGACCTGAGAGCGGTGTATGTCCCAGCAGCCCAGAACATGCTGGCCGACTATTTGAGCAGGGAACTTCTCTCAAACAACGAGTGGTCATTGAGCCAACAGGCTTTTTCCCTCCTGTCAAGAACTTGGGGAATACCGGAGATCGGCCTAGCAGCTACTCCTGCGAACACCAAATGTCGGAAATTTCTGTCAAGAGCGGCTTTCCCGTTGGCCGAGGGGATGGATTGTCTGACCCATCCATGGAATTTCAAGCTGGGCTACATTTTTCCGCCAGTACCCTTAATCGCGAGGTTCCTATCCAGGCTTCGGAGATCGTCAGCCACAGTAATAGCAGTAATTCCTCTTTGGCCGAGGAGACCTTGGTTCACTACCCTACTACAGCTCAGCCTGCAACAACCACTGCCTCTCCCGGTAACATCAGACCTCCTATCTCAGGGTCAATTTTTACACCCAGCACCAGAGAAATTACACTTGACAGCATGGAAATTGAAAAGACTCGGCTATTAGAGCAGGGGTGCTCGCAGGAAGTAATTTCAACCCTTTTACAGGCAAGAAAAAGCACCACCAACAAAACGTACTCACAAGTCTGGAATAGGTTTTGTTCACTAGCTCAACAAAAAAATTGGAACCCAGTATCACCTGAGCCACCACAAGTTCTGGAATTCCTTCAGCTGGGTATTAACAAAGGATTAAGCTCAAGTACCCTTAAAGTCCAGATTTATGCCCTATCGGCTAAAACGGGCTTTAGATGGGCCCTACACCCTCTGGTGATTTCAGTTCATGAAGGCTTGCTTAAAAATCAGGCCTCCAAGGAAACCTACTTTTCCGGCATGGATTCTCTCTACAGTACTTGACGCATTATCAAAACCTCCTTTTTTCCGGTTGAATCAATTTCACTTTGGAACCTGACTTTGAAATTAACCTTCCTTATCGCCATTACATCTGCAAGAAGAGTTTCGGAACTTAAAGCACTACTGATAACAGAACCGTACCTAGTTCTCTATCCCGATAGAGTGGTATTGAGGCCCTCGGAGCATTTCACTCCCAAAGTAGCATCCTCTTTTCATTATAATCAGGATATCACCCTTCCATCCTTTACTAATGACCAAGGTGAGCCTCATGCATTGGATATCAAAACGGTCATTACCAACTATCTAGAAACCACAGCTTCCTTCAGAAAAACGGATACTCTTCTCATAATTCCACACGGGCCTAGGAAGGGTCATCCAGCAACTTCTCGAACGATTGCATCCTGGCTGGTTAACACCATCAAAAAGGCATACTCTACTCAGCAACTTATTATCCCGGAAGGTATCAAGGCACACTCAACCAGGGCAGTGGCAACTTCATGGGCAGCATACTGCAGGGTTTCACCAGAAACAATATGTAAAGCAGCGACCTGGTTGTCTAGACATACATTTACTTCTCACTACAAAGTTGACTGCTCAACTAACAGCAGCAGGCTTTGGCAGATCCATTATTAAAGCCAACTCCACAGCTCTTTAGAATAATAAAACCTTAATTTTTGCACCCTCCCGACTGGCGAGTTATTTCCCAGTGTATGCTGCCATGAAGGCGTCAGGAAAACGGAAAATTGTATACTCACCTTTCCGTAATTTTCCTTTCCTGACGCATCTTCATGGCAGCACACAGGTTCCCACCCTGTTCTTAGATGATATATACAGGTAATGGTGGGGGTCATCTCTCTTCAACTTTTATAGCTAGACCAATCCTGTCAGGTTGTGGAGGCGGAGTCACAACCCAGTGTGTGCTGCCATGAAGATGCGTCAGGAAAGGAAAATTACAGAAAGGTGAGTATACAATTTTCTGTTTTCTAGGATCTCTGCTTTAAGGAAAAAAATATAATATTTTGGGGGTTTTAACTACTTGCCGACCAGCCGCCTCAGTTGTACTGCGGCGGGTTGGCACGGCTGCGAGAATCACTGTCATTGTACATCGACTGCTATAAGAAGATTTAGGAGGCGCAAGGTTTTGCCCTGTGCAAAACCATTACAAGGGGCAGGTTAGTATAACATGTTTTGTGTGCAAAAAATGCTCTGGCAGCAGATATAATAATACAGAAAATAAATCTGTATAAAGTATACATATGAAGCTTTAAACAAGCCTTTGGCAAGTTCCAGTAGGCTTCAGCTAGCTTTGGCACTGCTTGAAACGTGAAAGCCTGCCAAAAGGTTGTTTATAGGTCAACTATCACAAAATATTAATCCTTTATTAGGTTTTGTATATAAAGTTAGTATGCAATGTGTAATCCCTGTCAATTTGATATGAATAAATTACCTCTTAGGTATATGGTTTGCAAAATTAGTCCAAATTTTGTGCGAATGGAGTATTTTACTGGTGTTTCAAAAGCCCCTACAGGTCATCAGTTTGGAATTGGCTGTGACTAATGGCCCTAGCATTTTTGACACCACACAGATGTGTGTTGTCAGCCACGGGGAGTGCTACAGATACATTATTATATTTTAAAGTGGATGTAAACCCAATGTCATCCATTCTAAACTACTGCCATAGGGGTTATCTATAAGGATATACATGCCTCCTGCATGTATCCTTACCTGTCAAATGTCTTCCCTCTGTCTGTTATGAGACCCGAAAAACTGCAGATTCTGTGGGTGGGTCTGTTGTCTGGAGCTCGGTGGGTGGAGTCGTGATGTCAGTAGACTCCCCAGCCCACCTCTACACTCCCCTTGTCAATATGCATTTTCTCCTGTGTATTTCTTACACTGAACTTCTGCTATGATCTCTAACATCCAGTGAAAAGACAGGAAAGTAACCACATGACTTCAGCATGCCAAATCATGCTGAGGTGTGGAACAGCCAATCCTTGCAGAGCTGCTAAAGAAAGGAGTGGGAGGAAATTTAAAAATACTGCAGGCTAATGCACGAGATATGTAAATCACCTGTCACTCACAGCAAGGGGGAGGGTTTGACAAAGTTTTTCTCAGTTTGTCAAGAATTGTCTCACTGAACAATAAAAGATGATTTCTCAGAGATGGATTAACTCTGTGTGGCAAAACTTGGCTCAAATGATAGGAAATCTTATACTCTAAAGCAGGGATCTGCAATTAGCGGACCTCCAGCTGTTGCAAAACTACAAGTCCCATCATGCCTTTGCCTCAGGGTGTCATGCTTGTGGCTGTCAGAGTCTTGTTATGCCTCATGGGATTTGTAGTTCTGCAACAGCTGGAGGTCCACTAATTGCATATCCCTGCTCTACAGTATGATATAAAAAAAAAAAATTTCAGGTTTACATCCGCTTTAAGTAGAATTGTGTCAGTGACCAGCCCCCTCCCCCCCGTTTTACTTACCTGAGCCCCGTAATTCCCTTGGCTGAGACACGCTCTCCCTCTCTGCACGGCTCTTGATTGGATAGATTGATAGCCGCGCAGCCATTGGCTCCCGCTGCTGTCAATCAAATCCAATGACGCGGGTGTCGGGGGGCAGGGACGAGTCCGTCATTGGCGTCTATGGACGCCAATGCTGGACTCGGGAACCCCCCTGGGAGAGCGCTAATCTTAGGGGGTTATCCGATGCAAGGAGGAGCTGCGAGAGTCGAAGAGGGACTTCAGAAGAGGATGATTGGGGCTACTCTGTGCAAAACGAGCTGCACAGTGGAGGTAAGTATGACATGTTTATTTAAAAAAAAAACTAAAATGGGAAGGTTTACAATCACTTTAAAGTGGTAGTAAAGCCCACTTGGTGATGTTTTCCTACAGCTAAGTCTATAAAAAGGCTTACCTGTAGGTAATATCTCACCCCGAATGCAGTCAGTACCGTCACCGGTGCATGCACTCTGAAGGTCTGGCATACCTTGCTGGATCTTCAGAGCCGTAACCGAGGGCTCCCGCGCATGCGTCATCGAGGCTTCGGGCATTCACATAGCCGGAGCGCGCGAACCCGGAAGAAAGACCGGGGGAACATGTCAGTCCTCTCAGCGGAGACAGCACACCTCTGGAGGGCTTTGTTCCAAGGTGAGTATGCGATGCATACTAGCACATTATGCAATTGCCCTAACAGGTGTTTTTGTTTTGTTTTTAAACACCTGCGTAAATGCTGTTTCTTCTGACCGGAGAAATTTGGCGCTAAAAACTCACCTAAGCTGAATTAGATGAGTGCATCCCTTTTAAATTCTATGTATGTCTTCACACTGGTTTCTTGTGCTTAACGCTCCACCCCCTTAAAATGTATTGAAAATGCAGCAAGAACACATCAATAACGCACCTGTTTTACGTTTGTGATGTAGTTTTTGAGTCACATGACCCATGGAAAACACACCATAAGCGGGAAAAAATCACATGCGTTTTCTGCGCCATTATCGGCACCTTTTTCTTTATTGCCAAAAACACCATTTTCAGCCCCCAAAATTACGGTGCATCTCTATTTAGCAACATTTGGTGTTTGGGAGTTTATTTAATTGGCCACAATTTTTAATTCATTCTGGCCAGTGAAATAACTAAATGCTGAAGTACTAAATGCGCCTAGCACTTAGACGCATTTAGATGCCCTAAAGCTCCTCCCCTGAACGAGTTTCTTCTGTGTTCAGGAGAGGAACTTTGATTGCCTCTGAACTCTGCTGCTCTTAAAAGCCTACGTGTACATGGACACATAGGGGTTTATTTACTAAAGCGAGAGAGCAAAATTAGTTGCAATTCTGCAGAGAAACTAATCAGCATCTAACCTCTGCTTTTTTAATTAAGCTTTGGCAATAAAACCTGGAAGCTGATTGTTTTCTCTGCAGAATTGTAACCATATTTGCCCTCTCTAGCTTTAGCAAATAAACCCCTTAAGCTTTTGAGTTGAGTTCGGGGTCTTTAGCAAACAAAAGCCAAAAGCTCCTAAGTGTGCGTTTAGGAACAGCAGTGTGCCGCTCTTATGTTTTCTGCCCCTGCTTGCACCACAGAGGGGAGAATAACTGTGCAGTAGGCATTGTCACTGCTGATTCACAAGCCTTTAGCTTGTCATTCATCACTTGGCCACACCTAGTCCTGCCCAGTGCTTTCTGGATTGACAACAATGCTTCTGTTGCTGGAACCTTATGCTGTATGCTGCAGTGTCTAAGAGGGAAGCATGCGAGTTAACGCTCTTTTGGTGATACTTCTCATGTGGGTTACAGGAGTGCATTTATTTCTGCTCTCCTGTGATCCAGAATCCACCGACAATGGGCTAAAGGGACTGAGAGTCTGAGCCAACCACTCCTGTATTACCTGACGGCCACTGCTCAGAGCAGACCTGAGAACCATGAGATTTCTCAGCTTTTGGGCTTAGAGCCAGCAGGGGGACAGCTGTAACATTGGATTGATGCCGCAGTAGGTAGGGGAGTATGCATGTATGTTGATTCCAGCACTTCACCTTTTTAGTTTTTTAGTTTTTTTTTCCCTATATCAGATAAAAATAACTTGTGTGCATTGGATTTTTTTTTTTTTAATTTCCTCCTTGGAGCTTCCTTTTTTCTAATTGTTCCCTGGCCATGCTGTTATATTCCCATTCTCTCTGTGCCGCCAGGACCTATGGAGGCCTGTAGGAGTCCACTCTGTACTTACAACTCTACATGCAGCTGTTTAGAGTGCCACAAACACAGCCAGCATGAGGGACACAGAGCAAATGCCTCTCCTCCTTGATAGTAGTTCTGTGTCCTCTGGCTGTATGTTTCACAATTTGAAGGACTGCACATAGAGTTGTAGTGCAGAGCAGGAGCCTGCATGTTGCAGAGGCACCAGGAGTATAATGGCATGGCCAGGGTACTTGTTTAGACTGTCATAAAGAAGTATAATTTGAAAGAAGCGTAATTCACCATATAATCATATATAGTGAATTATCAGCATTGGAAGCAGCATTGACAATCGTAGTGCGTGTACAGTGCTTCTACCATTCTTGTTTGTAGCATATAGAAAACGGTATTGGAGCTGCATCAAATACTTTTTTTGCTGCTAGACAAAAATTGTGGCTGTCAGAAACAATGTGGATCCCTATGACAACCATTCCCAGCTGTACATTATTTGACCTGAACCAACAAAGTGATCAAAATGCATGCTGCATTTCCACACATCTATATTTGTCACATTTATGTGTGAAGAGGCAGAAAATGTTGTTAAGGCATGCCAGAACTTGTAGTCCCAGAACAACGTTTGGGCTGCAATTGACTACCTGTGAATAGCTAAAAATAATCTGTGTTTATTATATATATATATATATATATATATAAAAATATGTAGCATACCATATATATCAAAATATGTCTAAGAAGCACATAAAAGCTGCATTGTACTCTTCATAACTCTAAAATTTTTTTGGCGAACAGAACATAGACCATATTATTTGTTTGCAGCTTGCCTAGGTATTAAGGGATCTTTCAGCAACCTTGTATTTGCCATTAAAGTATATGTAAACCTGATCACTGGAATCTCAAACTTTAACATATTAATGTCATTACAAAAGTACATTTTATTATTTTTACATCTGCTGCTTTTATTTATGCTGGTTTCGTGTCTATTTGTGTTCATTTTGTAAGGGTAGGGTGGTGGTGGTTGTCATGTGCTCCATGTGTTCCCCATTAACTCAGTGGGTCACACAGGAAGACTACCACAGGGTGGGTTCTTTTGGGCTATGCAAGGTGATGACTAGGGTCACTCATTCTAGCACCGGGGTTAACACCTTGCCCTAAGGCATGCTCGCCAATGCCCGGGACCAGACGAGGGCCACAGTTATGTGATCGTCAAACATTAAAGCAGTCCCCTAACTCAGAGATGAGCCACTTGTGTGTAGTGTTGTATGCAGAGTTCTTATGAAGATACTGTCCCTTGTCCTACACATTTGAACAGGTGTATGTGTTGCATTAGGAAG
This sequence comes from Lithobates clamitans, assembly GCA_037952925.1. Classification (NCBI taxonomy): domain Eukaryota; kingdom Metazoa; phylum Chordata; class Amphibia; order Anura; family Ranidae; genus Lithobates; species Lithobates clamitans. Next base: position 3,765,777 of record JBBGZY010001350.1, read on the forward strand.
GCCATGCAGAGCAGATGCCCACTTCCCCAGTCAGCGTACCTCTGTTAGTTCACTCCTAGTGACAGAATGGGGTCCTGCCGAGCAAAAAGGGTGGACCTCATGCATGCTCAACTTAACTCTTGCCTCTCCATACCAAATGAACAGGCCATAGATCTCTGTAACACTAATTCTCTCCCGGAGACTAACAGACAGGCTGTAACACCAGACCCTCTCGCTACCATCTCGAGGACCTGTCACCTAACCAGGTATTATGCCCATGACTGGCTGCAGTTTAAACTTTGGTTACTCTTAGCATCTTGACCCTTTGCTGTAGTGATGTTTCACAGTCCCCAATGTAGCAAGTTCAGACCCGGGTTCCTTAGAGAGATGTGCCAGGACCCCACATGGAGCCCCTTGAGTAACTTCAGACCAGGCTTTGTGTGGTAAAGCAACTTTTACTGAAAGTTCAGCATGGCATACATGACATGGCAAACCATCCTTTACCTAACGGCCTCTGACAGCAGCTGCCCCAGTATACCTGCACAGGTAAAGTCCTTATGGGGGATGTCCATAACTGGTACAAGTCAACTGAAAAGGTCCATGGCTTGGGTGTATTCTGAGAGGCCGGTGCTCCGTAGATGAACTACATGTCTCAGCAAGTCCTGCAAGGTTCCAGATTTTTGGCTCCCTACCCCATGCTCTCTTGGGACACAAACCTCTGCCTTTTATATATTACAGGACAGGAAGCTGGATCCCAAAAAAGCCTGCTAACATGAGCAGGGAATGCCGAGCAGTATTAAACCCTTCTCTCTAGCCTGGGCAGCCACACAAGCCTAGCTTAAATGAATAAGGCAACATGCCTACAACTTTTTTCTGTGTTTGTTTTTTTTTTGTAGAGCATTGGCACATGTTTTCATGTATGCGGTGCGATGTAGTACAACCCCACTTCCAAAAAAGTTGGCACCCGGTTTAAAATCTACATAAAACAGAATGCAATCAATTGCAAATTTCATAAACCCATAATTTATTCATGATGGAAAATAGAAAACACATCAAATGTTTGAACTGGGAAAAAGTACAATTTTAGGAACAAAATAAGGTAATTTTTGAAATTTAAGGCAACCACCATCATTGTAATCTGTTTTTATGTAGATTTTACACAGCATCACAACTTTTTTGGTATTGGGGTTGTACATCTTTGATGCCTCATGCATTTTCATGTGCCATGCATTTTTATTTTTTCTGAAGTGATATCATTGCTGAAGGATCTGCTTCCAGGGGCTAACAATGCATAAGAATGCGTTAAATTGCACTAGAAGTGCATTTTCATGCATTGTCATAGACTTCTGTTAGGTCTCATATGGGACAACAGAAGTCACAACAGAAAGCAACACATAGATGTGAAGTTTTGCACTTCGGCGACAGCACTAAAATGCGGAGGTGTGCACCTAAATATTACCTGGTAATACTATATACTAATACTATATTTTTGTAAATTCTCACAGTAATAAGTTGCCGCTAATGAATGTTTGCCCCTTCTTTGTTAAAACTTTACATTTTTTTTCAGCCTGCAGTCTCCTGTTGACGTCGAACATCCGACACTGAATTAATAGTTCCCAAATTCTCCAACAAATATCTACTTTTAACGTTTTATGCCACAATAAAGCCTCAGTCTCATGGATGTACTGATCTTTACACCCTTGTGAAAGGACATCTTCACCTGTGTGAATGAGGCCTAAAATAATTTAGTCTCTTCAACAAGTTAAAAGTGTATGCATATGTATAAAGTGTATAGATCACTTCCCTGTACTAAAAACAAAACTAACAGAGACAATCTCTCCAAAGTGAATGATATTTCTAAATTGGAGAGCTGACACAGAAACAGGGTTCCCTGTTGGAGGATTTTCAATCCAAATATTTGGGTTGTCCATCACTTTTTCTTTTTTGGTGAGGGTAGTCTTATGGACAAATAGAGGTGAATCTCTCCAGCTTGGACACAAACAGCTAAATAAAAACTTGGAAAGCATTAAAGCAGAACACCAGTAAAAATAGGAAAAAAATTTAAAGAAATACTGAAGGAAGAGTAAAAAAAAAATCCTTTGCTCCAATGATCCCTTTTCAATATGACACTGTCTTTCCCAGAAAGTCCTTGTCACTATATATGGTGCTCTTCCAAGCTGAATGGCAGTTGGTGTCATTCAACCCACTATCTGTGAGCCCAGGGTGTAATGGACGCACTCACTCCCTGGGGGTACAGAGAGAGCAAAGGAGAAGAGGATGAACCACCGGCCTGGTCAGAAGACTTCTGAATGAAAGGTATGTATTGTGTATGTAACTATTTGTATTATTACTACTTTAAATAGGTGTAGGGCAGTCAAGGTCTGAGTTTATAAAGAAGCTTGAGATGAGTTTAAAATGTTTTTTTTTGTACGTGACCTGTTGTACAGGAGCAGAGTCGCACGTTTTTGACCCCATAGGCTGTTCAACGGGGGCTCCTGAAAAACACACTTAAATGCGTATTTTTAAAGTATTTTTCAAACCCTAAAATTAAAGCCATAGGGTCATGAAGTAAAATATTCAGATATAAATGGGGTATCAAGGGTTGGAGAGTCAATTCCCATTAACATTGGCAATTCTTTCAGAACTACATCTTGCAAGAGCCCTATCTATACCCACAGTGAGTGGAAAGGCACTTGGGAGCCAAGACCGCAGCATTGTTTTACTGTAAAAAGAATCCACTTGGAGAGAGGGATAGGCAGAGTTCTGTACTCAGCAGGGATAAAAAACATTTGGGATCACATAGCAGCGGAGGCAATGTTCTCCACTTAATGAAAGATGCTATCAGCTCACTGGATTCCTGGCAGGATCAATGGCTGTTTTTTGTGCTTGCAGCAATTTAAAGGGATATAACACAATGAAATACATACATTTTAATACGTGCACAAACACTGTATATAAAAATGTCTTGAACAGAAAACTGCCCACTCTGTAGCCAGAGATAGACCACTATGGATGATCTATAAATAGTCAGTGCTGCTATAGCAAACTTCGAGTTTACCTTGCATGTATGAAAGCTGCTAGAAAGTAAGTGAATATTGATGACAGACCTGCTTTTTTCTGTTGCCCAATGTTCTCTTATCTTGGCTTACATTTATTTATACATTTTTGTTAACTGTTTATTCAAAAGCAATATTTTCCACTTTTGGTAGCTGGCAGTATGCATACAGCATATCTAAATGCAAAAACACAAAAATGTACGGTAATCTATTGCAGCTTACCAGTGCTTAGATGTTTATCTATACCTAGTGATCCATTCATTAACACATTTCCTGCCTTGGGCTGTCTGCACTTACTCTTCCATGGAGGAGCAACATAGCCATTCTGGAGAGAGAGTGGTGTTAGATGGACCAGTAAATTTAGATAAACTCTACCTACATGCCTAATAAATTAAAGCACAACTCCAGCTTACAATTTTTAAGCAGTTACAAGCAGTTTTTTTTTTTTTTCTTTTTCGGATAAAGGTTTTTACTAGATGTCTTTAATGTTGACCATTAGACACCCATCCGTGTCCCATTGGGGAGGTTTTCCTTCACTTTCTGTACCATAGCCAAAACAGGAATTTCTTAAACTAGTTCATACCTGGATTGCTTTTTCCTACTTGAACCTTACTGCTTTGCATGGCTTCCGCTGCAATTGAGCTACCATCTGACTGTTGCTGTTCCTTGCCAGTCTATGTTTTTTACAGCCTTCACTGTGTTTGTGCTGAAGTTTGAACATAGCTATCTAGGATTATCAGCAGCCTCCACACATTTAGGGTATGTGATTTCAGTTTGAATAAGACTATACAGCTGATTTATTATTTCTGTCAATTTAGGTCACAATTTTACATCTGAGCAGCATTACTATCTGTGCTATTGTTTGTTGTAGTGATCTGGACTTAGGTGTGCATTTTTATGTTAAGGACAACATGTTTTAAATTATTTTTTGGTTTAGGGTTGGTTGTGCTTATATGTACTTGATGAATTTTCTCGTACTAGTCAACCTTCATTTTGATGTTTTTTTTATAAAGATTTGGTCTGTAGCTTTGTTCAGTGTCTGAATCCAGAATTCTGCTTTTCTTGTTGAATAATAATAAATGTGTCATATAAAAAAGAAAGTGAAAAAAAAAGTTGTGTGATGCTCTTATATCGTGTGACATTAAAAAATTGGACCTACCACATTTTTTTACCCCATCTCTTTCAGAAAATATATAAGGTCTTGGAGTTTTAAGTAATCTTCAGGCCTAAAATGTTTTTTTTTTTTAAACATACAAATGGCGTTGGCAGCAAAAGGGTTAATGGCATGGCTGTTGATGGTCAGGTCTGTAAGAAGAGGAGCCTCTCTATATCCCTGGTTCCTACTCTACAATCAGTGGCGAATTTAGACATTCTTTCACCTGGGGCAAAGACTTAGTTCACCTCCCACCTGAGATAGAAATTCTCCATCCACAAACCCCCCAGCTCCCTGCACAGAGAGAGAGAAATTCAAGTGTAATAAATAAATAAGCCATAGCAGGAATATATATATGTATGTGCCAAGGTTTTGGTAATGGTGACTCCCTGCACATGTGGCGTGAAGGCTTACACATTCACTGCATAAGCATTTTCAAGCCTCGCTTCCATAATGAATTAGGAGGGGTGCTACCGGGAAAGAAGTGCGCTAAGAAGCGAGTTTTTGATAGGGCTTGCTTTTGACTCAGACTCTACTTCCTTTCCTGCGGTGCTCCTTATCTGCTGCGGAGGTGAGGCTTGAAATAATCTCATTCTACAGTCTTAGCTGGCTTTTTGAAGAAAAGCTGGTTGTTTTTGTTTTTTATTGTGGCAGTACCCCTTCTAGTCTGCCACGAAAATGGGGATTAAATGAAGCGATTTCAAGCCTCCCCTCCGGTGCATAAAGTAATAAATTAGACCCGTTTCTGGGCTCTCCTCTTTTGTAGTTGCAGCGTCCTTTTTAATCCACCTCAGAGATGATGTTTGAAATCGCCTCATAAAGCACTTCTGTTTTCCTATGGCATGGCAGCTAGGGTTACCACCTTTTTGTCACTACAACACTTTAGCAGCGCATAGCATTTTTTTTGTAGTATACACTATAGGATTGTAAAAGATCTAGGACAACTTTGGGTGCCCTAAGGAGAGTAGTAATGCGGACAGGGCCTCATTGGATCACCAGGGGGGCTGGGGTTTAGCTTTGAAGCAGCATGACTTAGTGTAGAGCTCAGGTACCTTCCCCACATCTGTCACAGGATAACAAGGTAATGCCGCATGTCCACCTAACTCGCAGGCTGTCACTGAAGTGTTGAAGACAGCCAGTGAATTAGGTGGAAATGCAGAATTCCTTTGCAATCCTACAGTGACAGCCTACTCTGCTGGTGGGTCATGCTTTGCTTATTACGGTGCAGGTGGAGGAAGCCATGTACTATTTTATTCCACAAGACCTGTATGCCTTTTTGTTTTTTTTCTGTTAACTTTGTCTATGAATACCCATTTGGTTTGCAGCTGCTGAATTAATTGAATCCCTTCTTGCAAACTTTTTCCACTCCATACTGCAGATTACCACCACCACATTTCCCCCAAGGATAGAACTTATCAAGTACCGTGCACTTTTATTCTGCTTGTTTCTTTTGAACTATCATGTATGTTTTGTTAACTGTTTAGTGTTGCATGGAAATTGAGCTTTATTGTTCTCTGAATCTAGGTGCCTATTCAGATTGATAAAAATAGACTTTTGATTTTATCAAGATCTAGCAAATGTATGTAACATATTGCATGTAGTATCAATGTATAGTTAACTGCGAGGGAAACACTGCCAATAAATTTTAAGAGATCAGTGAAATTGAATGTTCTTTTTACATGCAACAGTTATTAGCTCCAAATACAGAAGCAAGACATAAATGTGTAGAATAGTGACCTGACTGGATGTCTTTGTTTTGTGGACTTATATAAAGACACAGTGATCAAAGAGTGGTCCATGAATGAAAGGTCTGTGTAATCAATGATTTTAAAAGCATCTTTCTGCACAGAGGCATTTGCATTAATTCCATATCCCTCCTGTACCTGAATGGACACACCCTACTGTGCAAAGATATTGTCCAGCACATGCCAAAAGACGCATACAATAGGAAATTAAGACCTAGTAATTAAAGTCAGTTTCAATATATAATGCCAGTAGAATATAAAATTGTTATTGCATCAAGTTGACATTCCCCAATCCTGTTGAAGGATGATGTCATTCCCTGCAGTTATAGTGTGCAGATTTCAGTACTCCCTTGTTAACCCATCCTTAATATAGTAGAACTTGCAAGCACTAATGCAGATGTGCTTCCTAGTTGGTTATTGTAATATGTCAGTCGTTAGATTAATTTATTGACTTAATTTAGATTCCAATATCCCGTCTATGCAAATAATACTCTATCTTACAGCTCCCAATACCCCTTTCTTGTATCTCATGATCCTCTCTATCTGCAGTCTCTGCTTTATGTCTTCATACTTCTTTAAACCAGTTATCCATAAATGGAATGCCATTTAGCGCTTGCTCTACTTAGCTGCCTGAAAAAAACAGTTACTGTTAACAATACTCAATAACCCTAAAGCAGTTCATACACTGGTAGAATTTCTTGAAAAAAATATTATGAAAGGAACGTTCATTTGATTTTCTAATGATTATTAGGATCAAATTGACATTCGCGGTTTTTGTCCGCAGTAACGAGAAAACTCAAAGGGGCAGAATGGAAATTTTTTCTTGCATACATTTCTAACTCTGAATGCTTTTGTTTAAAAAAAAAAAAAAAAAAGTACATTCACTTCAAAACTGAATTTTAAAAGCAAACAAAATTATGAAGTACTGTACTTTCAAACAACATTTGTCAAGTCATCATTTGTACTGATAAGAATTTTTTGTGCAAATGTTCACCTAAAAATCTAATCTGGGGCGGGGGGACGTCGTCGGTAAAGCACCGCTATTTTTAGTGGCGTTTTAGCGGCGCTTTTCGTCCGCTAGCGGGGAGCTTTTAACCCCAGCTAGCGGACGAAAAAGGGTTAAAAGTGTGCTGCCGAGGCGTTTTGCAGGTGCTTCGGCGGTGCTGCCCATTGCTTTCAATGGTCAGGGGTGCTTTAGGAGCGGTGTATACACCACTCCTAAAGCGCTGCAAAGATGCTGCTTGCAGGACTTTTTTCCCATCTTGCAAATGCACCGCTCCAGTGTGAAACCACTCGGGCTTTCACAGTGGAGTGACAGGAGAGGCGCTTTACAGGCGCTATTTTTAGCGATATAGCGCCCGTAAAGCGCCTCCAGCGTGAAAGTGGCCTAAGGGTATGGCCAGCTTTACCCCCAAGCTTGGTTTTTTAAACATACCCTGCATCCAAACCTCACTCACACATGAAAATGCTAATGCATGTACTTATGACATAGGAAATATATAAATACAGAGGAAGGTAACACATTATAGGGAGAACCAAGGGAATATAAAACAGTTATACGGCAACATTAAAGCCTAAGTCTATTTAAAAAAAAAAGGATTTTTCAAGTGTTCCTTGTGCTGCTGTCTCCTCCTTCTTCTTCTTCTTTTTTTTTTTTTTTTTTAAGAAATCCTCCTCCTTTGATTCCCCCCCCCCCCCCCAGTATTCATTAAGAGTGCCCGCTCATCCATTCATAGAGGTTGTATTAATTATAGCTTTGATTAATAAAACAAGATCTATGAATAGCGGGTGGATGATTGAAAGGTTAATCCTCCCATTCACATCCAACCTGTACTACCGACTTCTATGAATGTAGGAATTAGTGGGGTGGGCATAGCCTCGGGCACTATTGATGAGTGCCTGTCGAAGCTCTGCTGGTACCATTAATCCCTGCCACACTGAAAGATTGCGCTTCTGGGGAGATTTGGAGGAGAATATCCACTAAAGGAGACAACAGCAAAAGCAACACATGGCATTGATCGTAAGTAACATCCCTTGTACAGGATACAGAGTATAATGGGTTCAAAAAGCATTCAGGCTCAGTTCACACTTGTGCAATGTGGGAACCCTGCAAATCCACTGCGGGTTCCTGCTTCGCACCCAACTCGCACAGCAGTTCACACTGCCATGTGCAAACTGTTGTGAGTGTCAATACATTGCGAACTGACAGTTCGGACATGAATCGTGTGAACACCCATGCGATCCGATTCTGGTGCAGACCAAAAAAAGGGTCCTGTGTGAGTTTGGCCCGAATGTGATGAATATCAGCCATACTATCTGTATGGCTGAAATCGCATCGCACGGACATCACATGTGATTTGCACTGCAGTGTGGTGCGAATCACATGCGATCTCGCAGATCGCACTGGTGTGAACCGGCACTGAATGTAAAAAAGGGGGATGGAGGACACTTAGGCCCCTTTTCACATGGGTTCCTATGTTGTATGGCATCCACTTGCTCAGCGAGGGATCGTTCCGATGATCCCTGCTGTGCAGGCAGATGACAGGTCTATCTCCAGACACTTTGCAGAGCAGAGACGGTCTCCTCTATGGGGAAATCGGATGAAAACGGACCGCCAGTTCGTTTTCACCCGATCCGCCAGACGGATAGAAAATAGGACCACCATCTGTCTGGATTTTGCTGACAGGATTGGATAGCGGCAGATGTCAGTGGACATGTCACCGCTGACATCCGCCGCTCCATACGGGTGAATGGAGGGTCCGATCAAGTCCGCCTAAAAAACTGACAGACGGACCTGATCGGACAGCCCATGTGAAAGGGCCCATATTGGAGTACTTTTGTCTCTGGCATTTTTGAGCGTTGCGGAAGTGTCTGTAAAGGTGGACCAAGGGGATTTTATCTGATATTAATAACAGGTCTGTGCAGACCTTGTAAAAGCTGAAAGTCAACCAGCTCCAGTGTGTGATTAAAAAGAGTACCGGTGTTGGGACAACAGTGAGTTGGTGTGGATTCAAAGCAGTCATTTTTGGAGGAAGTGAGAGAGGCACTAAAACAACATTTTGTAAGGGTCTTTTTTAATGAAAGATTTTTTCAGTTTATAGATACATTGAGATTGATTTACTAAAAGCAAATCTACTGTGTACTACAAGTTCAGTTGCTTTAGATCTGAGGGGAAGCTATGCTGACTCGCCCAATCACGTGCAAACAAATTTTTTTTTTGTTTTCCTTGCATGTTATTGAGTATGCATTTCAAAGTGAAGCTTTATCTCACTTAAGCGCTGGAGCAAGTGTACCCCATGATTTCAAAAAAGTACCGTTCATATCTCAAGATTACACAGGCATTGCTTCAAGTCGTGTCAGTAGTGGCAAAATCACGTGACTTTTAGGTCGCACAAGAGTGAAAGGGGCCTAACACATTTTAAACGGTGAAAGTGCAATCATATGTGCTATTACTTTGAGCACAGAGGATTTGGGTTAGAGGTTTTGGTACCTATTGCATATAAGTGAAAATCATTGAGTCAGCGTTTATTTTTCTGCTTTAAGCCTCAGCTCTAAAAACGGCCAAAAGACAAATCCTATTAACTTCAATGGCCCCTGTTCACATCTGAGTACTCTGTCTGAAGCAAAACGCCCATTACTCAAAAAAGTACAAGAGCTTCTTTTTTGGCAGATTAGAGGCATGTTACTGCTTTTACATTGGTAACCTTTTAACCTTAAAAATACCTGTACAAAAACGCTGCATAACTCTGTAAAAAAATGCTGGGAGAAACGCCCGAAAAATGCCTGTAAAATAGTAAAGCCTAGATGTGAACAGAGCCTGAAGCAGTGTTATTTTATCAGTAAACGTGGGGCCAGCACTGTCCATAGTGCAGATCTTGGTTTTTCTGGGATCAGTGCTTAAAGGATTTTCTCTTTCTATGATGGTGTCTTCTTTAAAAAATGTTCCCCTCCTAATTTCTGATGCTACAATACTAGCATACCAGGGAAGTAGACTATTATCTTCAAGGTAGAAGGTGGAATTAGTGTGCGACCCCTTGCTTGATGCCATCATACAGGCTCTTTAGTACTGGGAGTGATTTTAGAAGACGCCCACCCCCCCTAAAAAAAATAAAAATAAATGCTGACAGGCCCTGAGCACTTTGGCATCAGTAGTGGATGTTGGTATGGTGGGAGATTTACAACCCCACAAGGGCAAGTAGATGGCCATAACACAAATTTACAAGTTTGTGCAAGCAAGTGAGGAGTTAAAGTTTTTTTACTAAAGAAATAGAGCAATGTTCAGTTAGTCACTTGCTGGATCCTTATTCATCTGAATAAGGATTCCGAAGGGAGAAATGGAGCGGTTTGGTATTAGAATATGATGAATCACATAATAGTATCAATCAGTATCATGAAGCCTACTTTTTAAACTGCCTTCAATCAAAATTCTCCTCTACATTGCTGTTAGAGCTGGTCTCTATAATTTCAGCTATCCAGCATGATCTATCCTCAGCTTGGCTTTTAAGTGCCACAACCAGACCCCTCTGGACTTGACATTGCAGGGGAAGCCCGAAAGTGACCCTCGGGCACTGGCTTCCACGCAAGGTGATTTCTAGACCCCACTTTCCAAGTGCAGAGCAGTTGGCATTGTCTCTGCCCTAGCCCAGTTTGACATCTCAATTTGTGAGTAGGCCAATCAGTCTGAACACAGGAAACTACATCATATGGTTGAGTTGCTGGGCACCTCGGAAATCTCCACATTCCACGAAGTCCTGCAGCAGAGTGGAATAAAGCTGAGGGGAATGAGTGCTGGTGTCATCTGCTGGGTGGATTGTTACATGCACGCTGATGCTCCATACTCTTTCCCACGGCTGTTCCTGCATTGCAAAGAGCCATGTGGAATTCTGACCTGTGGTCCATCTTTGCTGCCCATGTACAATGACACTGGTCTCTTAGGACTCTGATATTCACCTACAAGCTAGAGTTTTGCTCCCTGCCCCCTCCTCAATTCATTACTTTCAACATTTCTGTGTCACCACACAGAATAGTGGATCTCCAGGTATCTCTCCTGAGCCTTCTGGATCAGGGTGTCTTGGTTCCTGTGGCAGAGTGGTTTAAGGGAGTTTCATCTAACCTCTTCAAGGTACACAAACTGCTTTGCTGTGAGTCTCTGCACTTTTGGTTCATGGCCCTGTCATTCAACCTTTCTTCTGCACCTAGAGTGTTCATCGAGATGTTGGCTAGCCCTGCAGCACTCTCAGAGCAACCCCATTGTGGGACACTTAGCCTCCTGCGGAGGGAACTGAAGGGTCAGGTTCTGTCTGATGACGTAGCTTTGACTGTCCAGACATTACAGTGTTTCAGATAGATACTGAGGTTTGTTAAATCAGTTAGGTCATTAGGTTTGGTCATTGGGTCTAGTTCTAGTTTCTAATGCCCAGTTTCACTCCAGACCCCTACAACACAACATTCTGTTGTGGGACAAATCAGTTTATTTTTAGGACATATCAATTCATCTTGCACTGAGGACCAGGTTGTCCCTGGCTTGATGACTCTGCAATCCAGGTCTGGAGTCAGGGAAGTTTTTTTGTCCCATCTTGTGGAAGATTCTCATGACAGATGATAGCCTGTTGGACTGGGGAAGAGTCCTGGGCACCCTGTTGGTGCAATTAACTTTTTTACATTGATGGAATCTTATCTCCTGAATAAACATCGTGGAGCTTCAGATGATTTTGCTGTCCCTACAACACTGGATTTTCTTACTGGAGGGTCATGCAATCTTGATTCAGTTGGATAATGCTACAGTAGTGGGATATAGAAACCAGAACCCTCATCTTGGCAAGAGGAGTAAAGTGGATCCTGTCCTGGGCAGAAGTGCAGGTTCCAGTCTTGTCTACAACATCTGGACCTGGGGGCGTGGTCCCCACACTTGGAAGTGTACCAGTACCTATGTCACAGGTGGGGGATATCAAACGTTGACCTAACAAACGGGATAGGACTCCAAATACAGAGATTCTCTAGCAGAAGCAGTGGATGCTCTTGTGGCTCCATGAGATCAGAACATTTTGGTCTTTGCCTTTCCTCTCTTGATATTTATTTAATGTCTGCTTGGATAGAGATGCAGAGCATTCAGGTGACTTGCAAGACTCCTGGCAGATGCTCTCTGGGCTCATCTGGATCTTCTGTCCCAAGGTCTGATTTTACCATCCTACTTCCCGGTTACTGGCTTTATCAGTATGACTGTTGAAGCCCAGGTTCTGAGTGACAGGGCCAACTGTGAATTGGTTATTTAAATGAGGTTAAAACATTCACCTTTACAGAAAAAATGTAAAGGTGCACTAAAATCGGACACCAGGGCTGGCCCAAGACATTGTGCTGCTTGGGCCCAAGAATGAAATGCTCCCCCCCAAAAAAAAAAAAATTACTCCCACCAAAAGGCCCCCACATACATTATTTTATATCATGACAAATAAAACGAAAATTTAATGTATTAGGGAGTTAAATTTACATGCAACAGTGGTGATGGTGGGGGGTTCATTCAGAGGCAGCAGTGGTGGTGGGGGGAGGGTTCAGTCAGAGGCAGCGGTGGTGGTGGGGGTTCTGCCAGAGGCAGCAGTGATGGTGGGGGTTCAGTCAGAGGCAGATGTGGTGGTGGTGGGGGGGTTCAGTCAGGGGCAGCGGTGGTGGTGGGGGGGTTCAGTCCGAGGCAGCGGTGGTGGTGGGGGGTTCAGTCAGAGGCAGCAGTGGTGGTGGGGGGTTCAGACAGAGGCAGTGGTGATGGTGGTGGGGGGTTCAGACAGAGGCAGCGGTGGTGGTGGTGGGGGATTCAGTCAGAGGTGGTGGGGTTCAGACAGAGGCAGGGAGGGTCAAGAAGGCACACACCAGGGAGGTGTCAGAAGGGTATACACCAAGGTGGGTTAGAAGGGTATACACCAGGGATGGTCAGGAGGGTACTAAGGAGGGTCAGGAGGGCACACACCAGGGAGGGTCAGGAGGGTATACACCAGGGAGGGTCAGGAGGGTATACACCAGGGAGGGATCAGGAGGGTATACACCAGGGAGGGATCAGGAGGGTATACACCAGGGAGGGATCAGGAGGGTATACACCAGAGAGGGTTCGGGAGGGTATACACCAGGGAGGGTTCAGGAGAGTATATATCAGAAAGGGGTCAGGAGGGTACTAGGGAGGGTCAGGAGGGTTATACACTAGGGAGGGTCAGGAGGGCATACACCAGGGAGGGGTCAGGAGGGTACTAGGAAGGGTCAGGAGGGTATACACCAGGGGGGCAGTGAAAACCTGGAGACAGTGACAATCATTAAGCCTAATTGTCAGCACTTCAATGCTAAACTGCAGTAATCCAGCAGATTTAGCATAGAGGTGCCTGCAAGCTACACAAGGTACGGCAAGATGATTTTACCCCCACACACACTGGCTTGTCTCCCTCTGCTCACTGTCACACCAGACGGGCGCGATCTCGTAGGTCAGGTGCAGCCCCTTCCCGCCCATTCAAACAGCAGAGGCCAGGAGGCTCCAACTCAGGGATGTCACTGTATTCCTGCAGGACAGTGGCCGTGCTTGAAAAAACTGCTGGAGGAGAGAGGGAGGGGTGGAGATACAAGGGGCGGAGATTCCAGTCCCCATCTACAATGGTGTGATGAGCAATAAAGTAGTACCACTGGGTCCCATGATAGGGCCGGCCCTGCTGGACACCCTCAGAATACTGCTCCCCCCCCAGGCTCTACTGTACCAACCTCTAGGGTTGCTGAGCTGTCAGCCCCTCCAGCGTTCTGGGGATTTGAGATCCTTTTATTTCTCGCATAAACGCTTCCAGGACAGACTAGATGGATTCTGAATCTGCGGTTCACTTTTTATATTTTTTCTGTAAAGGTGAAATTTTGTTTTGTTGATTTGTTTTGGAATTCGTTTAATTCTGTTTAGCTTATTAATTTTCTAACTATTTCCAAATGTTTGGAAAGATTTGGATCAGTGGAAAAATGATCGACCGATTTCAAATTCTGTGTAAAGAATAGCTGGTTGTTGAGGAGCAGGCTGGGAAGCCAGCTGCTGCGTCCTTAACAACCGATGAGTCATCAGCTGTCAGAAGGCTTTCCCACTGACAGATGAATGTAAAAGAAAGAATGCCAGCAATAGAAAATTCGGGAAAAAAAACAGCATGGGGTCCCCCCCCCAGTCCATACTAGGCCCTTCGGTTACCCCCACAACCACCGCCCAGGGTTGTGGGGATGAGGCCCTTGTCCTCATCAACACGGAACAGCACAACAGCTGATTTGTACTCAGATTGTGCATCGCTGCTGCTGGAGGGCAGCTAGTGGCTGTGTTGAAGAGCTGGTTTTGTCTGTGTTGCAAGCCGCCCTTTCACACAGGCTAAACCCACCCTGCACACACTACACAGACAAAACCGGACTATCAGCACACTGTAAAGCTGTCCCACAACAGCGAGGCACAATGTGAGAACTACGTTCTCCCCCCCCCGCTGTTTGTATAGGTTTCAATTGTGGCCGTGAAATGGTATCTCCCATCGAGAAATTCCTCCTACGATGTGCGCTTGCGCCCTGGTCACGTCACTCCAGCTGATCGGCAAATCAGCTGAAGTGCAGCTCCGTCCTGCGCATGCACGGGCACTATTTGATGGGGGGCACTTCTTGACAGAACACCGGCTTCCCAGCCCGCTTCTTAACAACCAAGCTATTCTGCACACAGAATTTGTATCGGACAATCGTTTGGCGACCGATCCAATTTCGAATTGTTTGGAAAATTTGGAATTCGTTAGAAACAAATAATTGAAAGAAATTTCAATGAATTTAAACTAAATTTGTTACTATTTTTATTAAGAGATTCGGATACATCCAAATCTCCGAATAACCCAAAATTTGTCCAAATTTACATTCTGACCGAAACGAATTAAACACGCCTGCTTTTTATTAAACACGCCTGCTTTCATTGTTCTTAGAAGGCAAACTTCATATAGTGTGAATCTCAGGACTCCTGTCCTAAGGGGTTCACCATGGGACAAATCCTGTCCTACACCTGGGTCTGGACCAGCATTTGGCTCTCAGCACTTTTTTACGGTCAGGTCTCTGCTCTTGCTATCCTGTTTCAGAGACCATTGACTACTTACTTCTTGATTAACCACTTCCAAACCGGGCCAATTCTGGGATTCCTCTCCTACATGTAAAAAAACTCATTTTTTTGTTATAAAATTACTCAGAGCCCCCAAATATTATATAGAATATATTTTTTAGCAGAGACCCTAGGGAATAAAATGGCAATTATTGCAATTTGTTATGTCGCACGATATTTGCACAGAATTTTTCGAACGCAATTTTGTGGGAAAAAATATACTTTAATTAAAAAAACAAAACACAGTATTTACCCCACTTTTTTTGTATAGGATATTACCCAGAGTAAATAGATACCTAACATGTCCCGCTTTAACCACTTAAGGACCGGAAGGATTTACCCCCTTAATGACCAGGCCATTTTTTGCAATACGTCACTGCGTCGCTTTAACTGACAATTGTGCGGTCATGCGAAGTTGCACACAAACAAACTATGTCCTTTTTTTCCCCACACAAAAATAGCTTTCTTTTGGTGGTATTTGATCACCTCTGTGTTTTTTTTTTTTATTTTTTGCGCTACAAACAAAAACGAGTTAGAATTTTGGAAAAAAACTATATTTTTTACTTTTTGCTATAATAAATATCCAAAAAAACAAACAAAATTCTTCATCACTTTAGGCCTATATGTATTCTTCTACATATTTTTGGTAAAAAAAATCGCAATAAGTGTATGTTGATTGGTTTGCACAAAAGTTATAGCATCTACAAAATAGGGAATATATTTATGGCATTTTTGTTATAGTTTTTTTTTTTTTTACTAGTAATGGCGGAGATCAGCGCTTTTTAGCAGGACTGCGAAATTGCGGCGGACAGATCGGACACTTTTTTCACTTATTTGGGACCATTAACATTTATACAGCTAAAAATAGCCACTGATTACTGTTTAAATGTCACTGGCAGGGAAGTGGTTAACAAGGGGTTAAGTCTTCCCTAGGGAGGTGTTTCTAACTGGGGGGGGGTGGACTGATAGGGAGTAGAGAGAGATCGCTGTTCCTGGTCACTAGGAACAGCAGATCTCGCTCTACTTCGCTGACAGAATGGTGATCTGTCTGTTTAGATTGATCCCCGTTCTGGCTCTCTGAGGAGCGATTGCGGGTCGCCGGCAAACGTTGTGGCCGCCGGCCACACGCATCGGCTCCGGCACTGCGCTGCGAGCATGAACACCCCCTAGAGCTCTTGAAGTGGGCGATGTACACCTATGGCGATTTGCGTAGCAGTATACTGACGACGGCTGGTCGGCAAGCAGTTAAAATTGCGCTCACTCGTGGAATAGTGCCAAACTTCGGTACTTAAAAATCTCCATAGGCTACACTTTAAACATTTTTACAGGTTACCAGTTTAGAGCTACAGACGGCGACATATACATATACGGGCACAACCTACGTATGCATTTGCTTCTGCGTGCAAGCACGAGGGGACGGGGGCACTTTAAGAAAAAGTTATTTATTTTATTTTTACACTGTCACTTTAATTTTTATTTTATAACTTTTATTCCTATTGCAAGAAATGTAAACATCCCTTGTAATAGGAATAAGGCATGACAGGACAGGTCCTCTTTATGCAGACATCTGGGGTCAATAAGACCCCAGAAATCTCCTCTACCTTGGAAAGCATTAGCTAATATATATATATATATATATATATATATAATATATATATATATATATATTGATCTCTGCTTTCCATGAAAAAAAAATGCCAGTGTTTAGATCTGCTGCAAGAGCTGGAAGTGACGGCGTGATGTCGATTCCAGCCTCCCAGGGTCACAGAGGTAGCCGGTGGCAATACGTTCCACGGCCAGCTCTATGGTAATCCGGCTTCCCGGTCGCATAGAAGAGCCCAGGAAGGCACCAGAGGGCGGTGGGAGGTAGGTGGGGATGTCCCCTCTGGCTGCCTGTAAACTCCATGCTACGGCTGAATAGCTACTAGGATGGCTTTTACATTACAGAGAACCTCAGGCTGAAAAAGATAGAATGATGCCTGTAGCTGCAGGCATCATTCAGATATTACCACTTCAACCTCAGGATGTCCTTGGGCCGGAAGTAATTAAGGTCTTTGTTTAGGGTGCCTCCCATGTGGCTTCAGTGTTCTTCTCCTGTGACTCCAAGGGACATTATTCTGGTTCTTTTGAGACTTCAAAAAATGCCCTTTGAACCCATCAGACTTGGAAGGCTGTCATCTGGTCTTCTGATCACATGTTCTCTAAGTTCCACCAGGTGGATCTTCAGGCCTCATCTGATGCAATCTGTGCTGTTGCCCACCCCTTAGTTGGACTGCACTGGGACATCCTAAAGGTTTAAGACTTCCTGTGTCCCTTAAAGTGGATGTAAACCATTTTATGTCCTAATGTAGAGTATAAGATTTCTTATCATTTGAGCCCAGTCTTGCCACACAGATTTAATCCATCTCTGAGCAATCCTCTTTTATTGTTCAGTGAGATAAATCTTGACAAACAGTGAAAAACGTTGTCAAATCCTCCCCCTTGCTGTGAGTGACAGGTGATTTACATATCTCGTGCACTAACCTAAGACATGCAATATTTTTTAATTCCCTCCCCCGCTCCTTTCTTCTGCTGCTCTGCAAGGATTGGCTGTTCCACACCTCAGCATGATTTGACATGCTGAAGTCATGTGGTTACTTTCCTGTCTTTTCACTGGATGTTAGAGATCATAGCAGAAGTTCGGTGTAAGAAATACACAGGAGAAAATGCATATTCACAAGGAATGCAGAGGTGGGCGGAGAGTCTACTGACCTCACGACTCCACCCACCGAGCTCCAGACAACAGACCCACCCACAGAATATGCAGTTTTTCGGGTCTCATAACAGACAGAGGGGAGACATTTGACAGGTAAAGATACATTAAGGAGGCATGTATATCCTTATAGATAACCCCTATGGCAGTAGTTTAGAAAGGATGACATTGGGTTTACATCCACTTTAATGGACAATTTGATTTTTGTACTCACTGTAACAAGCTCTTCTTGGAGTTCATGGGTAGACACAGGTCTCGCCCATCTGTGTTTATGATCATGCTCACTGTGCTGCTATGTTCATTAACTGAAAATCTGGTTGTTTCAATTAATAATAGTTAAGTTTTTATTTGCGTGAAAAAAAACTGAGTACTGGCCAATAGTGTTTTGATTTGCAGGACCCTTTACATTTTCAGGAGAAGTTTTGGGGTATTCCCTTCTTCCTACTCCAAGATGTAGTGCTTGGATTGAGAAGAAGGAAACACCCTGAAAGCTTGTCCTAAAAATGTAATTGGTAATGCGCATAAAAAAAAAAAAAGTATTAGGTTTTTTTCTTGCAACGAATACAGCTCCAACCACCTTTGAGTAGAAATGAGAGGAACAGAATGGACTCTGAACATTCATCCCTTTCAGCAAAACAGACATGCACTCCTTATCAAGGTATACTCCATTCACGTGTACGGAGCTCAAGACTTTTGCTTGCGTACACCAGGCCATGCTAAAGCGTTTCCTTTTGTCACCAGTAACCTGGTGTTCTGGGAATACCATCGTAATTCTGATTTTGTATCTCAAGCATACGCAGTGTCTCTCATCTCAGTATTTTTGAATGCGCTAATTTTGTATGCCTTGGGACATCCCTACTGCATAAACCTGTACATAAGTATGCACATTCCTTTTATCTATAGAGTAACACATGTTCTATTTTGTTATCACAAATTTAAAACCCTGTTCTATCAATATTGCCAAGGTTATAAAGTAATCTTGACTAGTTAAATACATTTTGCAAGAGAACCTCTCTGCCTATCTTGTTATGTATGTTTTTCTTCATACACTGCCACCAGATGGTGATGGAAAAATGGTCTAAGACGACAAAACAAGCAACAAGATGGTAGACATGTAGGATGCACTCAGATTTTTGTCTTCTTTGTATGAACATTTATCCAATAGAATGCTTATTTAAACACAGTTTTTAATTCCCCCAGACAGAACCTCCCTGCAGCGAACTGCTAACAGAATGATCTGTATGCCAAAACTTTGCATTTTATACATCCAGATGGGTCCTCCCTTTCTTTCCTCACTCACCCACTCTCTCTCTCCTTGTCCTCATCAGCACTCATTATTTAATTAGAAATCCTAATTAAAAAAACAGCTGATCATAGCTGGTGGGAGGCAGAGGAGGTGTAGAGACAGGCAAGGATGTAGATGATCTAACACATTTTGAGAGAACTGGAAAAAAAAATCCATTTTCATTTTGTATGTGATTAAATAATGTTTACACTTGTGAGTGGCTACTGCAGGTAGCATGTTATGTCAAGAGCTGGTGATTTTGGTTGGTGGGCTTTGAGGCTTCTAAATTCCTGTTGCCCTTTACTACAATGTGCTACCTCATTACTTCCTATTAGAGCTGCACGATTAATCTTTAAGATCCCAATTCGCAATCTTTTCCCTTCCCGATCTTCAAAACAGCATGTCACGATTATTTCTAACAAGTGCAGAGAGTTCCCACAGCTGGAAAAAAAAATCCAGGCAGCCTGCCAAGTTTTATCACAACATGTGAATAAGTAGAAACAAAGTATCTTTTTCTTCTTTCTTTAAAGGAAAGAACTCTGGCGTGTAAATGAGGGAGGTTTAACCATTTAAGAGCAAATCTATTCTGACATTTGTTGCTTACAAGTAAAAATCATTATTTTCTGCTAGAAAATTACTTGGAACACTGAAACATTATATATTTTTTTCTTAGCAGAGACCCTAGAGAATAAAATGGTGGTTGTTGCAATATTTTATGTCCTACTGTATTTGCGCAGCGGTCTTTCAAACGCAATTTTTAAAAAAAATACACTTTAATAAAAAAAAAAGAAACAGTAGTTAGCCCAATTAGTACAGCTTGTATAACAGTGTAAATTTGCTGTCCCCTGAAAATAACTCAACACACAGCCATTCATGTCTAAAACGCTGGCAACAAAAGTGAGTACACCCCTCAGTGAAAATGTCCAAATTGGACCCAAAGTGTCAATATTTTGTGTGGCCACCATTATTTTCTAGCACTGCCTTAACCCTCTTGGGCATGGAGTTCAGCAGAGCTTTACAGGTTGCACTGGAGTACTCTTCCACTCCTCCATGATGACATCACTGAGCTTAGAGACCTTTCGCTCCTCCACCTTCTGTTTGTGGATGCCCCACAGATGCGCAATAGGGTTTAGGTCTGGAGACATGCTTTGCCAGTCCATCACCTTTACCATCAGCTTCTTTAGCAAGGCAGTGGTCATCTTGGAGGTGTGTTTGGGGTCCTTATCATGTTGAAATACTGCCCTGCGGCACAGTCTTCGAAGGGAGGGATCATGCTCTGCTTCAGTATGCCGCAGTACATGTTGGCATTCATGGTTCGGTCAGTAAACTGTAGCTCCTCAGTGTAGGCATAATAATGACTCCAAACACACCTCCAAGATGACCACTGCCTTGCTAAAGAAGCTGAGGGTTAAGGTGATGGACTGGCCAAGCAGGTCTCCAGACCTAAACCCTATTGAGCTATAGGAAGATGGCTCAGAACAGTCATTGAGGAAGCAAATGGAAAAGAAAAAACTGCGCTAGAAATCTAAACGTAAAGCTGCAGCTATACGTGAACCACACATATAAAGTAAATAGACAAAAAAAGCTGCGCTTAGAAAATATGTTAATAATCAATCAATTATTAATAAAAAAGTAAAGTCCTTATAATAAATGTCCAACACCAATATATTGATTAGATAAACAGTGAAAAGAAATGATGATTGATGATCAATGACTAATACCCAGGTATCACACTTCCTGTAGAATGGAATGCTTACCAAATAGCAAGCAAAATATGACAGGTGGCTATAAACCAAGCCTGGGCCTTTAGGAAACCTTCCCGCATCCGGACAGAAAAGCGCTCACAGAACAGATCGAATCCACGGAGGTTGAACCCAGAAAAATGTTTTTAAATAACATAGCGTAATACTGACATGGATGGGTATTGATAAAAAAATTTGAAAATGAAATTAAAACTGACACTCCACCAGTGATAAATCATAAACTCATATAATATATAGTGCCATAAGCCCAAAAAAGGGACAATGGAGTGAGTGACATAAAAAATAAATAAATAAATAAATAAAAAATCAGTGTTAAAGGGCTAGTGCAAAAAAAAACATCCAAAAAAGCCGCTTACCAGAAATAGCAACCAAAAGGGCATGTGAGAAAACACCAGATGATAGATGAAAAAGGGATATGAAGCCGCTTACCAAATTAAATTAAAGATGAAACATATAACTAATGGGCAGAAGAAAGGATGCCAAGGTACAGATCTGAGGCCGCTTACCAGATGCAACAAAGGTTGGAGCATATAATTCAAATGAAGAAAAAAGCCCAAGTGCTGTAAACCATATATAAGACCTGCTTACCAGACAGCAGGCTCTTTATTAGCAGATAGATTCAATCACAGGACCGGCTTCCAGACATGGGGTTAGCGGGAATCCATTGTGCCATCCATGACTTGTGCTCCGCATTACATTCTTAGCTATACATCTGCAGTCGGCACAGCCTCTGCTCTCACTATAGAACGGATCACAAGAAGGAAACGCTTCCCGTACTCTGGTGAGCCACAGCATTTTCAAATTTTTTTATCAATACCCATCCATGTCAGTATTACGCTATGTTATTTAAAAAAAAAATTCTGGGTTCAACCTCCGTGGATTCGATCTGTTCTGTGAGCGCTTTTCTGTCCGGATCCGGG
Source organism: Lithobates clamitans (assembly GCA_037952925.1). NCBI lineage: Eukaryota > Metazoa > Chordata > Amphibia > Anura > Ranidae > Lithobates > Lithobates clamitans. The sequence goes on from JBBGZY010001350.1 coordinate 3,787,551, forward strand.
AAGGTTTCCTAAAGGCCCAGGCTGGGTTTATAGCCACCTGTCATATTTTGCTTGCTATTTGGTAAGCATTCCATTCTACAGGAAGTGTGATACCTGGATATTAGTCATTGATCATCAATCATCATTTCTTTTCACTATTTATCTAATCAATATATTGGTGTTGGACATTTATTATAAGGACTTTACTTTTTTATTAATAATTGATTGATTATTAATATATTTTCTAAGCGCGGCTTTTTTTGTCTAGTCATTGAGGAAGCCTACAAGGTCTCAGGGCAGATACCGCCAGTGGGTTTTAACATCTTGGGCTGAGAGGGCTGGCGCCTCTCCTGACCAAATCTGTAAAGCTGCAAGGTGGACAAGTTTCACTACGTTCATCCGGCATTATAGAGTAGATCTACTGTCAGCCTCAGAGCAGGCCTTCGGGCCAGAAGGTTCCACAGGTGGTGGTCCCACCCTAGAGTAAGTTTCTCGCTTATCCTCTCCAGGTGCTGTCCTAAAAGACACTTTGAGAAAACCTTACTTAGACTTACCGGTGACGGTATTTCTAGAAGTCTTTCAGGACAGCAACTATTACCCACCCTAGTGGTTTTCAATATGACTTGCACTGTTATATTATATGGTGTATATTATTTTGTTTTTGTCTGTCATGTTTTTATCCAATTTCACTTCCTTTTTTCTAAAAAGGTAAACAACTTTTCACTACAAGCACAACACCTTCACCAACACTTTGTAGAGCTATCTTTAAACTAGAACAGAACTAGAATCCAACTGTCTCACGGTGGGGTCAATTCACAAAAGGATATTGCATGAGATATTTGGGTCACTTGACACATTAAACCCAAATATCTCATGTGATATGAAAAAGATAAATTCACCACAGGTTTATGCAGTCAATACTGCATAAACCTAACAGTCAATTCACAAAATAAAGTGAACAAAAGCATTTTCTAAATAAGCGGCGTTATAGCCAAGCAGTATTTAATGAACTAGCTAGTTGTTAACCCCTTGGAGCCGGTACCTCCCTGGCCTTTTATGGATTTAGGATGCCGGGAGGTGGGGCGGGGTTTATGATCATGTGACCGCTGTAATTGGCTGTCACATCGTCTGAAAACACCCGATCGCAAGCAGTGATTGGGAACTTTCTGTTAGCCACCGGTAACTGTGCCTGGAGCATGCGCTTTCGACAGAGCTGTATTTGCACTAATGCACGCAAATATGCGCCTGCTCAGTGCCAAGGCCCACCCACTGAGAGTCCACATATTTGTGTGCGGCTGGCGCCAAGAGTTTAAAGAGTCTGCACCCACCGGTGTCCTGACAACCATGACTCTTCTGCTGTCAGCGGGGACCCACCGCTGACTTCCGAATGTAAACAAAAAAGCCCCCCTTCTAGTACATACCAGACTTTGAGCCTGAAGGGGACTGTGTGCCTTTTTTTGTTTACATTTTACAGAGAATCCCCGCTGACAGCAGATGAGTCACGGTTGTTAGGACGCCCGACGGGTGCTAGCTCCTTAACAACAAGCCACTCTGAGCTGAACGGTCACTTTTAGCAGTGGGAGGAATACCACTGCTAAATGTTTCAGTTCCTGCTGCAGCCTGTCTGTGGTAAAATAACATGCAAAAACACACATTAAATACCACAAAAAAATAAAAAATAACTCCTGCAGTATTTAACATGCATTTTTTGTGAATTGCATATTCATGAGTTATTTTAACTCAAAAAATCATGTGGTATTTAACTCTAGTGAATTGACCTCATAATCTATTGATGACCATAAACTAAAATGATCAAGTTACAATAGTTTTTATAGTTGGGCGCTAAGTAGGGTTACGCACAATTCATGTGCTGCGGGTGGCCCATTTAAATGGCAGTAACAATATCCAACAGTTTTTTTAAGCCGACATTTGATTGCTTTTTACCCAAAGATCCTTTGTCTGAAACTGTCTGAAGGTTCCCAGGACCAGTTTACAAGACAATATATATCTTTGGGCACAAAGGGTTGACAGTACTGAGTTTCTGTTGTGCTGATTTGTCTCCATGTAGCAAATAGTTCAGCAATGACTAAATTGAGTTAAAAGCGATAAGAATTGTTAAAAAGTAACTAAGCTGGACAGTATGTTGCCATTGTAAATAAATATTTGAAATTTTTTTTCTTCCTCCCAAAGGTCAGGCACCAGTGACCCATACTGCATAGTCAAGGTGGATAATGAAGTTGTGGCACGGTGAGTTAAAACAAAGATTCTGAAATACATTTGTTTTGCTGAATCAAAATATGTACTTTATCACTGATCTCTCTCTCTCTTGAATAAAACAAATGGCATCCTCTCATGTGTTCAATCAGTAATTTTCATATTTGGATGATAATTTATTACATTTGTAGCACAGTTGTGTCTGCCTTTTTTTATATTTTTTTAAAAATCTGTATAGCACTGATGTATCCCACAGCATTTTACTGCAAACCTCTTAAAGCCCAGCTGCAGCCAAACCTATTTTTTTTTTTCTTCTTTTTTTTTTTTTTGCTAGAGTATAGATAGATCTATACCTATAAAAAAAAGTAGAATTATTTCCCTCACACAGCACTATTTATTCTGACACACCATGCCATGAAGTCAAACCCCTTTGATAAAGTCGGAAAGACGAAATCGATCAGGGAATGATCTCATGGCGTATTGAATAGACCTACATATACTGCGCTGTAATATCCAGCATAGACTTTGGGAAGGATTTGCACTGAGCGACTCACTGGTTCACAGTGTCTCCCACATGGCTTTTGGGCATTTCCGATCCTTTTCCGTTCCTTTGGCTGAACACTGTCAGCTTTTAAACTTGACATCAAGTCACTGGATGAGAGGATATTGACGGCAGTTATGTGAAACAGCAAGGCTTTTTTTATATACAACTTGGACAACACACATCTTAAATAAAATCTTTGGAAAATAGTACTACTCTATGTGGATCTTTTTTCCTTATATACGCTGATGATGTGGATTTCCAAGCCGGCCTAGCAGTGAATCAGTGGGAGATCGTGAATGCTGATTATTTGCAACTTTGTGGTGAGTTTGAACCCCAGAGGGGCGTGTGGAGCACGGGTTTGAATACGGTGATTGGTGCACTATCTGACCATCTCCACTTCCTTATTCACTTATGAAGCTAGCCACGAACTTTACCTTCACGTTTATCCATTTGTCAGATCTGCGATTTACTGTTTAGTGATTATATGTGCATTCACCCTATATGCAATTGTGTCAATTCTCAGCAATTTGACAGGAGCGCCACTTTGATATTATGTGTCTTTTCACATTAACCCTCTTGGCCATGGAGTTCACCAGAGCTTCACAGGTTGCCACTGGAGTACTCTTTCACTCCTCCATGCTGACCTCATGGAGCTGGTGGATGTTAGAGACCTTGTGCTCCTCCACCTTCTGTTTGAGGTTGCCCCCCAGATGCTCAATAGGGTTTAGGTCTGGAGACCTGTTTGGCCAGTCCATCACCTAAACCCTCAGCTTCTTTAGCAAGGCAGTGGTCATCTTGGAGGTGTGTTTGGGGTCATTATTATGTTGGAATACTGCCCTGCGACCCAGTCTCCAGAGGGAGGGGGATCATGCTCTGCTTCAGTATGTCACAGTACATGTTGACCTTCACGGTTCCCTCAATGAACTGTAACTCCCCAGTGCTGGCAGCACTCATGCAGCCCCAGACCATAACTCTTCAACCACCATGCTTGACTGTAGGCAAGACACACTTGTCTTTGTACTCCTGACCTGGTTGCCACCACACACGCTTGACACCATCTAAACCAAATACGTTTATCTTGGTTTCATCAGACCACAGGACATGGCTCCAGTAATCCATGTCCTTAGTCTGCTTGTCTTCAGAAAACTGTTTGCTGGCCTGACGACAGTCATACAGACCAATTTGATGCAGTGTGCAGTGGTCTGACCACTGACAGTTTGACCCCCCCACCCCTTCAGCCTCTGCAGCAATGCTGGCAGCACTCATACATCTATTTCCCAAAGACATCCTCTGGATATGACACTGAGCACGTGCACTCAACTTTTTTGGTCGACCATGGCGAGGCCTGTTCTGAGTGGAACCTGTCCTGTTAAACTGCTGTATGGTCTTGGCCACCGTGCTGCAGCTCAGTTTCAGGGATTTGGCAATCTTCTTATATCCTAGGCCATCTTTATGTAGAGCAACAATTCTTTTTTCCAGATCCTCAGAGAGTTCTTTGCCATGAGGTGCCATTTTGAACTTCCAGTGACTAGTATGAGAGAGTGAGAGTGATAACACCAAATTTAACACACTTGCTCTCCACTCACACATGAGACCTTGTAACACTAACGAGTCACAATTGTTCAAATTTGGACATTTTCACTTAAAGGTGTACAAATTTTTGTTGCCAGCAGTTTAGACATTAATGGCTGTGTGTTGAGTTATTTTGAGGGGACAGCAAATTTACACGGTTATACAAGATGTACAGTCACTACTTTACATTGTAGCAAAGTCATTTCTTCTGTGTTGTCACATGAAAAGATATAATATATTTACAAAAATGTGAGGGTTGTACTCCTGTGAGCTACTGTATATGAATATATACTCGTGTACTACAAATGTAATAGATTGCCGCTAGTCACTGACGTGTTCCTACATCAAAAACAGATATATAAGCAAATAGTGGAGCGCAACCAACCCTTTAATTACCATAAATTCCAATAAATATAGACAATTCTTATAAGTGATCATAAATATATAAATGACTAAGTAAGAAATCTGCATAAGTCTATATATGTATATACACATAACCTCCTTAAAAAATAAAGTATAAATATCACTGAATGATGAATACATCAGTGCATAAATAAATAATTCATAAAGTTCATATAAATGATAAAAAAAGTCCACCAAATATAGTACTATTGAATTAAAGTACTATATGGAGTGGAGTTAAAGTCATGAGAAACTTTATCAATGATATGTGCAAGACCGTTCTAATAAAGTGCATCAAAAAACGTGCGTACTTCGATATCCATGCATGTGCAGAAAGCCATGCTCCACCACTGTTCACCACCACCTGTTCACGCTGCCTCCTACCTCACAGACCCACACAATGGTAAGGTCATATAAAGCCTTCCCAGATTCCTGGGTAAAACACTGCAGCAGTATTCCAAGGGTCAATGGAACAGGTCTCACTTCACTCCAAAATTGACAAAGCCTTTCCACTCAGCAGGGGTTTTAAAGAATGAAAACTACCATGGTTTGGTATGCCAAACAATCTGATCTTTTATTAGTTGACAAAGAATATTACTTACAAAGTGCACTCTATGCTCCAGTGCACTAGATAAAAATCGCCAGTTTTAAACATCCAGGTTTATATCCCCCTTAAGCATGGACATCCAGGAGACATGAGTTAAAATGTCCGCTCGCCGACTTCCAGGGGTGATGACGTCATGTGGTTACAATGGCTGACGCGTTTCATCGCATGATACAGTGACTTTATCATTGGAAAACCTATGACAAAGGTCCTTAGCACCACACAGACATTTATGTTTTATTTTTAAGGAGATTATGTATAAATGCATATAGAGTTATACATATTTCTAACTTGAATCCAACCTACAACTGGCCTTTGCAGCAAGGAGCACATGGAAGAGGGACGCATGTCAAAAAACAACAAACAAAAATTCCCAGCTCACTTACCAGCCTGCAACAAATCAAATAGACCCTTTCCTAACAGTTCACATTAAAACCAAGAGGTTTGTACACATTTGCAAATATATGAATAAGCTGTGCCAGCCACGTCATGGCACCCCAGTGTATTGCAGTTCTAATGCTATCATTTTGAGAGTCTCTGGAGTTGGAGACTTTCACTGGACACTCAGCAATATCTCAATGGCAGCGAAGGTATCGAATGCCTCCCCTCACCAATTCACCGACCTTACAAACAAATGGCAACCACCCCGACCTATAATTGGCCTTTGCAGCAAGGAGCACATGGAAGGACGACGCATGTCAAAAAAAACAATAAACACAAATTCCCAGCAAACTTGCCAGCCTGCAACAAACGGAATTGACCTTGTCTAACAGTTCACATCAAAAAAGGGGGGGTTTAGTTTGCACACATTTGAAAATATATAAATACAAAACTAATAAAGGTAGGGGCTAGCCCTTTAAAGTACACTATTACCAAAGCATTCAAATAAAACACAGGTGTCTAAAAAAACAGTGTCAACAATCAAACAGCGTGCAAATATTCATAGAACATAGACATAAGCCAATTGTTAACTGGCAATGACTGCCTGAAGTCTGGAACTCATGAAATTACCAAAGACTGGGTTTCCTTCTTTCTAATGCTTTGGCAAGCTATAACTGCAGCTGCCTTCATTTGTTTTGTGGGTCTTTCTGCCTTTTAGTTTTGCCTTCAGCAAGTGAAATGCATGCTCAATTGGGTTGAGATCAGGTGATTGACTCAGCCATTGCAGAATATTCCACTTCTTTTCCTTCAAAAGCTCCTGGGTTGCTTTTGCAGTGTGTTTTGGATCATTGTCCATCTGTACTGTGAAGCGCCATCCAATCAACTTTGCTGCACTTGGCTGGGCTAAACACTGCAGAATTAATCCGGCTGCTTCTGTCTTCTGTCATATCATCAATAAACACCAATGACCCAGTGCCACTGGAAGCCATGCATGCCCATGCCATCACACTGCCTCCACCATTTTTACAGAGGACATTGTCATTGCTTTGGATCCTGAGCTGTTCCAAGCCTTCTCCACACTTTTTTCTTCCCGTCATTCAGGTACAGATTAATCTTTCATCCATCCAAAGAATGCTTTTCCAGAACTGGTCTGTTTTTTTTACATGTTTTTTTGGCAAAGTCTAATCTGGCTTTTCTATTATTCAGGCTTATGAATAGTTTGCACCTTGTGGTGAGCCCTCTGTATTTGCTCTTGTGAAGTTTTCTTTTGATTGTAGACTTTGACCATGATACACCCACTTCCTGGAGAGTGTCCTTCGCTTGTCTGGGTGTTGTGAATGGGTTTTTCTTTACCATAGAGAGGATCCTGTGATCATCCACCACTCTTCCATGGACGTCCAGGCCTTTTAATGTTGCTGAGCTCACCGGTGCATTCTTCTTACCTCAGACCAGGTCATACCAGACCCTTATCAGAGGATACAGCCAGGCAGGTCAGGAAAGAGGGTGGGGACGAGTGAGCGCCCCCTCTCCTGAACCGTAATAGGCAGCATGCCCTCAACATGGGGGGTGGGTGCTTTGGGGCAGGGGGGCCTTGCGCCCCCCATCCCAAAACACTTTGTTCCCATGTTGATAAGGGCCTCTTCCCGACAACCCTGGATGTTGGTTGTCAGGGGTCTGCAGGCGGGGGGGCTTATCGTAATCTGGAAGCCCCCTTTTAACAAGGAGGGCCCCCAGATCCTGGTCCCTCACCCCTACCCGTTCACCTAAAAAAAGTGTCAAAAATAAAACGCAGTACACAAATTTTAAACATAATTTATTAAGGCAGCTCCGGAGTTTCTTCCGATTTCTTCTCCCCTCTCCGGGTCTTCGCTGCTGATGTCTTCTAGCCCTCTCCGGTTCTTCTCCCTCTGTCCGCTGTCTTCTGCCTCTGCTGGGTCTTCTCCACTGTCTTCTCCATCTGTTCTTCTTAGGATATTGACTCAACGCTCTCTCCCGCTCTAATGCTGGATGCGCCGTGTGCCACTACTTATATTGGTATGTGGTGGGGTCACTGGGTGACGCCATCCAGAGGCCCTGCCCCTTATGACATCACCACCCGGGGCATGATGGGGTGGTGATGTCATAAGAGGCGGGGCCTCCAGATGATGTCACCCAGTGACCCCGCCACATTCCAATATAAGTAGTGGCACACTGCACACCCAGCATTAGGGCAGGAGAGAGCATTGAGTCAACATCAGAAGAAGAATAGAGGGAGAAGACCCAGCAAAAGAGCGAGAGGACAGCTGATAAGACCTGGCAGAAGACAGCGGACAGAGGGAGAAGAACCAGAGAGGGCTAGAAGATAGCAGCGGAGAAGTCAGAAGAGGCCGGAGAGGGGAAAAGAACCGGCAGAGGCAGAAGACATCAGCGGAGGAGGCAGAAGAGCCGGAGAGGGGAGAAGGAATTGGAAGAGGCGCCAGGGCTGCCTTAATAAATTACTTTAAAAACCTGTGTACTGCGTTTTTATTTTTGACTTTTTTTTTTTTTTTGATGAATGGGTAGGGGTACAATGTACCCGATACTCATTCACATAAGGTGCGGGGCCGGGATCTGGGGGCCCCCTTATGAAAGGGGCTTCCAGATACCAATAAGCCCCTCCGCCCGCAGACCCCAACAACCAACGGCCAGGGTTGTCAGGAAGGGTTGTCGGGAAGAGGCCCTTGTCCTCATCAACATTGGCACAGGGTGCTTTGGGGTGAGGGCGCAAGGCCCCCCCTGCCCCAAACCACCCCCCCATGTTGAGGGCATGTGGTCTGGTACGGTTCAGGAGGGGGGGAGCGCTCGCTCGTCCCCGCCCCCTTTCCTGACCTGCCAGGCTGCATGCTTGGATAAGGGTCTGGTATGGATTTTGTTATAGCTTGAATATGTTTTGTTAAATATCAAAAAAATGAAAACTAAAACCAACGCGCCCTTCCTGAGTTCTCACCACTGCGCTCAATGCCAAATGGAGGGGTGTTAACCCCCTATGAAAAATGTAAGAAAATAATATGCACAAAGTGTGTGAAACAAATGTGTAAAAAAGCTTAAATGTGTAAAAAGTATATGGAGTGAATCCAAAGCTGCCACTTATTATATAAATAGTGCAATACGTCCTATTATTTCCAAGAGCCCAAATGCGACCCCTGTGAAACAATATAAGTGGGGCTAAAATACCAGTGATGTACCATTCAAAACTCAAAGGTGATCTAGTACATCTATCTGCAAAAAAAATTGAAATAAGTAACGTGAGGCAATCTGTAGCAGAGAAAGCCTATTCAATGTAAAATTGGCAAAGAAAAATAAAAATAATGAAAAATAAACCAATGTATGTGAAAGTGTGTCATACACAAGGCAATTTCAATGACACATAGAAACAAAGGTGGGATCAAGTAGTATAGTCCATAAAGTCCATAGACAGACCACCGTGCAGATAATGTGATAAATCTGGAAACAGTCCACCAATTCACTTAGTGTCAGTGACTCCACTCCCCTTGAATTCAGCACTCACCGACTCAAAATGCCTCACACTCTCGTGTTTTGGCAACAAAGCATAGGTGTAAAGCTGGTCAGCTGAGGGTGTAGGCCCCGAATTCCTTGTTTTATCCCAGTGTCACATTTAAAACAATGCTGCAGTGTGTAGTAACTACGAGCGCCGAGCTCGTCTCCTGTTGTTTGTCTGTGGCAGCGTCCCGTGCTCCAATCCTAATGCATATCGTCACGTCACATGACTTCTTCAGACACTGGGATAAAACAAGGAATTCGGGGCCTACACCCTCAGCTGACCAGCTTTACACCTATGGACTATACTACTTGATCCCACCTTTGTTTCTATGTGTCATTGAAATTGCCTTGTGTATGACACACTTTCACATACATTGGTTTATTTTTCATTATTTTTATTTTTCTTTGCCAATTTTACATTGAATAGGCTTTCTCTGCTACAGATTGCCTCACGTTACTTATTTCAATTTTTTTTGCAGATAGATGTACTAGATCACCTTTGAGTTTTGAATGGTACATCACTGGTATTTTAGCGCCACTTATATTGTTTCACAGGGGTCGCATTTGGGCTCTTGGAAATAATAGGATGTTTTGTTAAATACCTGGAAAAAAGTTGTGCCGTTGTCTAAATATATATGGACCTAACTGTATATGTAAGCTGCAGCGGCCATGTCATGGCACCCTAGTGTACTGCAGTCTTAACACTATAAATTTTGAGTACTGAGTAGGAGCACATCAAAAATAAGGGATTGATTAAAGGCAGGTATGCCTGAAAGAAGCCCACTATTCAAGGGCTCGTTCACACCATACGTGCATGAAAACTGATGGGAAAACAGATGGCAGATTTCACATGCAGAGACCTCAGTTTCACATCAGTTTACCTCAGTTTTCATGCATGCAGACATCCCTTTTTATGCAAATTGACGTTAGTTTAGCCACATGCCGACCACTGCACGCCGATATACGTTGGCACAATGGCAGCAGTGGGCAAATGAGCGTACCTATACATCCCCTTTAAGAGGCGGGGACAGCAGGCGTAGGCCGTGCCCACGGGATCAGAGGACTCTTTGTCCGCTGGTCTCCCGGCGATCGTGTCACGGAGCCGCAAGAATGGGGAAGTGCCTATGTAAACAAGGCATTTCCCCGTTCTGCCTTGTGTCATGACAGGGATCACTGCTCCCTGTCATCGGGTGCAGTGATCGCTGTTATGTGAGTTGAAGCCCACCCCCCAAGTTAGAATCACTCCCTAGGACACACTTAAACCCTTCATCGCCCCCTAGTGGTTAACCCCTTCCCTGCCAGTGTCCTTTACACAGTAATCAGTGCATTTTTATAGCACTGATCGCTGTATAAATGACAATGGTCCCAAAATAGTGTTAAAAGTGTCTGATGTGTCCGCCATAATGTCACAGTCCGTATAAAAATCACAGATTACCGCCATTACAAATTAATAATAAAAATGCCATAAAACTATCCCCTATAACTTTTGTGCAAACCAATCAATATGCGCTTATTGCAATATTTTTTTTTTTTTCTTTACCAAAAATATGTAGCAGAATACATATCAGCCTAAGCTGAGGAAAAAAATAGGTTTTTTTTATATATTTTGGGAGGATATTTATTATAGCAAAAAGTAAAAAATATTGTGTTTTTTTTTCAAAATTGTTGCTCTTTTTTTGTTTATAGCGCAGAAAATAAAAACTGCAGAGGTGATCAAATACCACCAAAAGAAAGCTCTATTTATTGGAAAAAACGGACGTAAATTTTATTTGGGTGCAACGGCGCACGACAGCGCAATTGTCAGTTAAAGCGACACAGTGCCGAATTGCAAAAAGTGCTCTGGTCAGGAAGGGGGTAAAATCTTCCGGGGCTGAAGCGGTTAATGCATGTCAGTTATATACCTTATTCACACCAATGTTGATGCCATGCCGATTTTTTATTCATACACATTGCAGATGCCTGCACAGAAAAAATCTGCTCGTTATACCAGTGTTATGGTGTGAATAGGGCACATAGAGAACAATTGTTTTTGTTTTGTGCCCTTGCAGAACGCGTGCAGTAAAACTGACCTCTCTGCACCATGGAGTGAACAAGGCCTTTAAGGTATAGGGACGCACTGGACACCCTCCAATAGCTCAATGGCAGCGAAGGTATCCAGTCCGTCCTCTTAATTCACTTCTACCCTGCACTTGAAAACTAAAAAAAAAACCTGGAAAGCCATCAACTACATGATTATGGCTTTTTATATTACCTATTATGTTTTAATTTTCTCTTCTCATTCCACCCATATTTGGGCTATATTTGGAAGGAAACCCACACAAATGCATTTAGTTGAACCATACATATGTTATGCACTGACTCACCGCTATGGCATATGAAAACTAGAGCAAAGCATAATAAAAATATAGAGTGGCTGTCAACAATAACCAGTCATATTACTTGCTTTCCAGTAAATGAAATGGCTCCTACTTTGCTCCGGTTTTCTTTGCTCCAATATTTTTGCTGTCGGTCTGCTCAACCCTGTATTAGCATATTTAATCAGTTCAGACACTGATGTATATGTGGTTCCGTACAAATAATGGTACCTAGATCTTCAGTTTACGCTGTTCACCGTGGTGATATCTGACTAATTTGTGGAAAAGTCTTGTGTTTAGACAGCACAGTTAAATTAACTAATGAACATTTCATAAATGACCTTTTGGAAAGTTTGGATAAGAGAGAGTACAACAGTACTAATTGGGCCCCAGACACAAGGGCTTTCATACTGCTGCTATATTACGGTATGTTCTGCCATTAAGTGAAATGAAGCGGTGAGAGATGGCAGTGACATTTATTTAAGCAGGGTCACCTTGCTATGTTAATTCGACAGTTATAGATTTTATTAGGTACATGCACATACATCTACTATATCAAAAAAGGCAGATGAACTGAGTTGTTGTTAATGATTGCTATACACACTGCTGAGATTTAAGAGTTGTACCTCTGTAAAGGTCATAAGCATGGCTGAAAGCAGTTTTGTCAAAAATATACAAATTCCCCATTGCCCATATTTGATCCTGTCCACTGAGTATTACAGTAAGGTGGACAGCTTACACCTGCCCTCCCCATTTCCTGACCTGGATATCTAACGCTTATGCCTTGGGCCTTACAAAGGTGTTTTCTCTTGTGTTTCTCAAGTAGGGAGAAATGTAAAAGGTACCCCTCCTCTCTACTGAAGTGTGAGTTTCTCAGCATCCCTTCATCCTGTTTCCATGGAGACAGGATAGAGTTATTGCTCTCCCTGAGCTTGTTACTAAGCTTGGAGTAAAGCCTTGTTATACCCATGGGACGCATTGCACCCCTGATATATCTGTACATCAAAGGAGCTGGAAATGTTTGAACACTACTTAACCCATGAATACATCAACTGAAAATTTGCTAGGAATGTTACTGTCAAAAGTAAATGAATTAGAATTAGAATGTCATATTGGTAACTGGATAACTATAGGAATCAGGCAATATTAGGCGGTTGACTGTAAGGTGCAGTAGAAGTGCACAAAATATTATCGAATAACAAATGTGATTTTGTGTTGTTTAATCCTTGATTGATCTTGACTGTTAACAGATGTTTTACAGAGAATGAGGGGGATTTATCAAAACCAGAGCAGAGATATTCTGGAGGAGTTGTGCATAGTAACCAATCAATTTCTTTCTTTCATTTTCAAAGCTTAAAAGAGAAGTGTGGCCAAAGCTTTTTGGCCATACTTCCCTTGTGGGTCACAGGAGTGCACTTACTTTTGCTCTCCTGTGACCCAGTTTCAGCAAACAGCAGGCTAAAGTCGCGCCAAGCTCTGGAGAGATCTAGACAATATTGTTGGATTCCACCCAGCTGCGCAATTGAGTGAAGAGCCGGAGCCAGCTGCACCCACCCTTCTCCAGCCTTTTGCTCCAATGAGCGCTGGAATGGCATATCATAAAGCATAACTGCCACTGAGCGAGAACTGCCATGGAACTGCCTCCAGTCGCTCACTACCACTGAGCGATCAGCAGTCATGTGATCGTTCAGTTATTGGGCTTAGAGTCTTGAGTATGTATTTTTGTTTTTTTATAAACCCAACTTTCTCCTTTTTAACTGAACAAGCTGTGGCTATCTTGTCCCTTTTTTTTTATTGCTGTTTTGGTCCTTTTTCCCTCTTATCCATTTTATTCTGTTTAAAGCTGCATTTTTCTGCCTTTCCCATAAACAAGGGAACAACAATCTCCCGTTTCCATTTTCAATAAAAATATAGATTTTTGCTGTCTACCAACAGAACAGGGTTTGAGGCCCCCTAGCCCATTATAGTACTATGAAATACATTTGTATAATAAAGATAGGCAAGTTAACCATAATAGGAAATCCGTGTTAAATTTTAACATTAACTCCTGTGGTGCACAGGATAAGGAACATGGTAAATTGTTCTCTTTATAGTACTGTAAAACATGTCAGGGCTAAATAAATATTAGTTTGTGTACAGTATATATGTTAATTTGACTGTGGTTAGGACAATTAAGTGAAAGGTTACAGCATATTGACTTGGGGCTTACTGGTTCCACTAGTTGGTATCATCTATTAGAGCACACTTCCACTTTTGCAGCCAAATTGGGACAACATCCACCTTTATATTTGTTACATGTTCCCATTCATATAGCATAACTTTAAAAAGAAATTGCAGCTAAGCTTTTTTAGATGCTCTATTCTTGGCCCTTGGGCAAAGTAAAAATCCTAGCTAGTTCTTTGTGAGAGGGAAGTGGGCAGGTCGTAATTAACCCTGTCTTAAATGTGTAGGCAGCTGTTCATTATCAATTGTAAGTAGATTTGAAGCTCTGTCTAACAAAGGTTGTCCTAAAAAAGTGTAGGAGCCGGAATTCTTGCATTGTATGTTAATGAGGACAGACTTGGGACAAGCTCACTATAATAATAATTAAAAAAAAAATTTCAATCGGCCCTGACACCTCCTTCTGAGAAACCTCTAAAATGTAAGAAATATTTTTTAATGTTTTTCTAACCATGCTGTGTGAATGGGAAAACATGCCCTGCATATGGTGAGGCTTCCTCAAATTTGACAGCGAAAGTGGAAATATGCTTTAAGCTAGCCATATGTCAATAGTTTTCTTTTGTTTGGCCTGCGGACTGTGCAAAAGAAAACTAACCAATTTCTCCCTCCATACAAACCTCATGGATGGAGGAATCTTCCCTGCTGGTTATTGTATTCTGACAGCCACTAGTACCAGATGTCAGAATACTTGAACTGTGCCTGCAGCTGATTGAATAGTAGGATGAAATTCTAACAAAGTATGGCCAACTTTCAGCAAAGGTAAAAAAAAAAACATGGAGAATGCTCAGTCAAATTCACTGTACTGAAATATATAATATGCCAGTAGCAAGAGATCTAGCACGTGAGAAAAACAGAATGATGGTGGCCCTTTACTATCTTTTGTAAAAGCAAAATCATTGTTTAGAGTAATGCAGGGAGTGCAGTCTGCTTTCTGCACTGCAGATGCCGCTCTTCCGCAGTGGCATCACAGTTGAAGAGGAAGGAGGAAGGGAACACAGTTCTCTCTATGGTTTCCTGGGTCACTGGGGAAGAACCCGATTGGATGCTGACGCCCCAGGACCCATCTTGGATCGGGCAGAGCCTACTTAATGCCCTGGCTCCCAGGCTTGATGCACTTTTGGCAAGTTGGTAGAGTAGAGACAGAAACCCCGCTTTTTAGGGACAATACTAGCAATAGTTGATAGGTTCCTGATAATGGAAAGCGCAGGGTTAAAATTCCTTTAGACTTCTTCCTGTTTAGAGCACTGGATGGCCAGGCCACATTCTGTTCTTTTAACAGATGCTGTCATCTTCACATCATTGGGATTTGTGAGTTGAATTACTTCAATACAAGTTCTCTATTGTGCTTGTCTGTGTGAGTTTCTGCTGACACACACACACACACACTGCACCCCACCTACACACAAAATACTTCAGTAAACATAGCATTCTGCCACTGGTCAATTCATTTATGTACACAAAAGAATCCAGTACATTTTAGATGGTTAGATTAGTATCAGATCCTGTTCTGGTACATATCCAAAGTTCTTAAACTACACGGATAGCTAAGAATCCAGCTGGTAGTTCTGACCAGTAATAATTTTGGCAGCAAATTTTGATTTTAGTTTTAGTCTTAGGACTAAAATGGCATTTTAGTTTTAATGCCACAAAGTACTTTCTGTTGCTCTCCGTCTCCTTTTAAATCTGCAAATTCCTTTTTTTGGTGCTGTGATCCGACTTCCTGTTAGAGAGTGTCTATGTTCATTCTCTATGATCCCACTGTATAAAGGAACGTAGCCACCCTTTCTTGCTTGCTCCTGAGATGGACTGTGGGATTTGTAGTCAGGACTGCTGACAAGGGGGTAGCACCAGTCCTCCTGTACAGGGCCCAGGCCAGCAGGGAGGGAGGGTGTCAATGAGAGTCCCTGCCCCAGTATGTCCGATCAGCCCCTACCCTGTCCACCTTTAGGAGATCCTTGAAAACTCATTTATTCAGGGAAGCCTATCCCACACCCACATAACTGTCCCTGAGCCACCCCCATCAAATCATTCTTTGCAGCTATTACCTTTTGTACCACTACCCCCTCCCTTTAGAATGTAAGCTCTACGAGCAGGGCCCTCCTGTACCTTTTGTATTGAAGTGTACTGTAATTGTGTTGTCCCCCTTATACATTGTAAAGCGCTGAGTAAACTGTTGGCGCTATATAAATCTCGTATAATAATAATAATAATAATAATAACTGATCCACTAGGTCAGGGATGTATCATGAAATTAGTGGGCCTATGTGCAAGATCAAAAGTGGGCCCTAGGCATTGATAAGAAATAAAAATGCAGTGGACGATGTCAAGTGTTTTTTTTTTTTGTTTGTTTTGTTTATTAATTGTATTTTTTGTTACAATTTTTAATTATTTTTACATTTTTTTTTTCTCAATTTTTTTTTGTAAATCCTTTATTTTCAAAAGAAAGTTACCATCAACTGCCATGGTATGCAATGATAAGCAAAATCGCAGTCAACGATTACAGAAAGGGTCTCAAACACAGCATTAAAGAAAGCAAAACATGTAAGCACTATACAGTGTAGTTGGTCATATAGAAGTATTGCGGTTTCATAGATAGTAGTCGGTGCGTCGTGCTGGAGAAACCCGTGGGTAAGCATATGAAAGACCCAAGACAAAAACGATAAGACATAGTAAAGTAGAGTAATTCGAACCTTTAACACAGCGCGGAGTAATTCTTCCCTATAACCTGCCTAGCCCAGAAATGGGACATATATATAAAGTGAAAAGTGATACGCATATAGAGATATACACCATATCTGTACAACAGATCCCATTGCTGAGTCAGGGTAAGGGAGAGGGGAGGGATTGGGGATTAGATGTCCCCAAGGCAAAGAAGACCGGATAAGGAGGGGGTGGTGGGAAAAGAAAGGGTGCAAGGAGGGCCTTTCGCCCAGGGATTGGAGCTAAGTCCGGGAGGTCAGGTCATTTGTGCTATCTTTTGGAGATAAGCATCAGTGCATACAAACTGGCTCCAGGGTCGCCAGGTCTCTTGAAATATTTCTCAATGTTTTTGGAGAAGAGGAGAAGCTAGCTAAAAGCTAGCTTCTCCTCTTCCTTCCATCAGCTTTCAGCTGCTGAAGGGAGATGCACACAAGTGATTGGTACCTGCAATTGCTCCCCCCCAACACACACCTTACCTCAGATACCCTTCCCTGTCCAGAATTTGACCCCCCTGCTGCCTGCTAATAATAATAATAATAATAATGATGTTAGTGTTTTTTTTTATGAAAATACCATTTTAATGATTTTTGGGGCAGGGCCCTGTCAGGCTGTACGGGGCCCCGTGATTTCGAACAGCAGCCCTGTTTTGATTTGAGCAGCCCTGCTCATTCCAAAAGGTGTGAAGGGGGAAAGGAAAGATTAGCAAGCTCGTAGACTTTATATGGAGGCAGAAAAACACAGTAAGAAACAATTTCATGTTTATTGTTAGAAAATAAGGGCATTGTTTATTGTCATTTTAATATTTTCATTTGTTGGCTGAAATTGCTTTTGAAAATTCTTACCGGGACTTCAGAAGCCCCTGTTATGTCCCTTATCGACATGAGAAGATTATCTTTGTAATTAGCAGCTTAGTATCCCCGGAAATGTCACTACCATCTGCCCCTGCAAATGTCATTGCTTCCCCATCCTCGCTGCACCAGCAGAATGTCCCTGGTTCAGAAGTGCAGTGTACTTGCCATATATCACTATCCCAGGGCTGTTCAATAATATACTTGCTCCCAGACCTCAGCTCTCATTAATGGAGAAGCGGCAATATGCCAGCACAACGATGATGAGCGAAGTGCAGTAACCCATAGCAAACAGAAATCTCTTATCTGATTTCAATAAACTGAAACTGAATGGGTTGCTATGGGTTACCATACTGTGCAAATCCCAGTGTTTTTTGTTTTTTTTTCATTTTGTTTTTGTCCTGTATATAGATTACTGTTGAAAAGTACATTGTAGTAGATTTAATCTACAGGAGAAACTGGAGCATTTGGTTGCCATGGTGATGTTACTGCAGTGGAAAGAGGGCCATAGGACTGTACCAAATCCTATAGTGAAAGCTAAAAGGATTCACAAATAATACATATACCATTTTGGAAATGTTTATAACCTTTAACCACTTGCTTACTAGGCACTTAAACCCCCCTCCTATCCAGACCAATTTTCAGCTTTCAGTGCTCTCACACTTTGAATGACAATTACTCAGTCATGCAACACTGTACCCAAATGATTTTTTTGTCCTTTTTTTCATACAAATAGAGCTTTATTTTGGTGGTATTTGATCACCTCTGGGTTTTTTATTTTTTGCGCTATAAATGAAAAAAAAAACGAATTTTTCCTAATTTCTGTGATAAAATTTTGCAAATTCGTAATTTTTCTTCATAAATTTGGGCCACAATTTATACTGCTACATATCTTTGGTAAAAATAACCAAAAATTTGTGAAAATTATTTGGTCTGTGTGAAAGTTTTAGAGTCTACAAGCTATGGTGCAAATCATAAAAAAATTATCACATCTGATGTACTGGTGGCCTCATTTCCTGAGACCCTAACAAGCCAGGAAAGTACAAATGCCCCCCAAATAACTACTTTTTGGAAAGTAGACATTTCAATGTATTTAGTTAGAGGCATGGTGAGTTATTTGAAGTTGTATTTTTTTCCCACAATTCTTTGCAAAATTGAGATTTTTTCTTTCCCCACAAAATTGTCATTGTAATAGCTTATTTCTCTCACATGGCATGTGTATACCACAAATGACACCCCAAAATACATTCTGCTACTCCTGAGTATTACGATACCACATGTGTGGGACTTTTTCACTGCCTGGTCACATACAGAGGCCCAACATGCATGAAGCACCATCAGGTGTTCTAGGAGCATAAATTACACATCACATTTCTCAACCACCTATTACACTTTTGAAGGCCCTGGAGCAGCGGGACAATGGAAACACCCACAAAATGACCCCATTTTGGAAAGCTAACACCGCAACGTATAATCTATGAGGCATAATGAGTCTTTTGAACGGTTCATTTTTTTTCCAGAAGTTTTTGAAAAATGTGGAAAAAAAAATGAAAATGCATTTTTTTTACACAAAGTTGTCCGTTTATAAGATATTTCCAACACATAGCATTTGGATAGCAAAAATGACACCCCAAAATACATTCTGCTACTCCTCCTGAGTATGGCGATACCACATGTGAGACTTCTACACAGCCTGGCCACATACAGAGATCCAACATGCAAGGAACACTTTTAGGTGTTCCAGGGACACATAGCATGCACATACCAAGAATTACACCCCAAAATACATTATGCTGAGCAAAGCGTAAACAAAAGATTACCTGTGGTTGTAGTAGCGCAGTTGTACACAGGAGGATAGCACTGGTCCAGGCAGCAGGCATGGACTTGGTCAGCAGCTGCGAACACAATTGTCCAGGCAGCAGGCAGGGTTACTGTCCATATAAAGTCCAGGGTCAGTGCAGGCAGAGATATTGTCCGCAGTGCCAAAAATATTGGTCCTGGTAGTAGGCAGGTCCATGTGGTGTGGTCAGTGCGACAGGCAGAGGCATGATGGCAGTAAGTCCTACAGGCAGAAGTAGGGCCTCGTTCAGGACAGAATGGGGACAGGGGTAGAGGCTTCCCCCACCCAAATCTCTTTGAAGCCTCCGAGTCTCCAGACCCTAATCTAGGATTGAGAAAACAAAGAAAATTGTTTTCTTCATCCAGAAAAACAATTCTGGAGCCCCTCACATATGTGAGACCCCTGTGTTGAATCCCACTAGTCCAGTATCAGGGTACAAGATCAGTCCAAGAGGCAGGCAAATATCATGGTCAAACAGTCCAAGGTCAGTTCCAGATCAGGCAGATGTATGTACAGAATCGTTAGGCAGAAGCATGGTCGAAAAAACAGTCCAGGGTCAGTTCCAGATCAGGCAGAGGTATGTACAGAATCGTTAGGCAGAAGCGTGGTCAAATAACAAGCCAGGGTCCGTTACAGAGGAGGCAGTGGCATAAGAGGTGTGAAGGTAAATTGCAGGAACGGAGGCTTACGTTTACCATACTTCACTAATAATTTAGTGAAGTATGGTAACGACGAAAACATTCACCTACGCAAAGGCCTGGTTCAGAAGGACATTGTGCACAAAAATAAGATGTGTCTCTTCTGAATCCTGCTCTGGTACACACCTTACATTTTTTTTGCCGTCGTTGGCCTGTTGGTTTGGAAGGGATCTTATTGGGAAAGTGGCGTTCGGAGAGTCGACTTAGAACATCTGATCGGATATTTTCTGGGGGGCCGTTCGGGAATGTAGGGGCAGTGAAAACTTCCTTCTGGTAGCCAAGGAAGTGTTTGGGATTTTGGGTGGAGTTACGATAAATGACATATGAATTGTAGATGGCCAAATGAAAAAAATAAATTGCGACTTTCTTATACCAATGATATGTCCGTCTTGTAGCAAGGTACGGTTCCAGCATCTGGTCATTCAAGTCGACTCCCCCCATAAACAAATTATAATCAAAGATGCAAAGATCAAAGATGGGGCCATTTCTTCTGGGGATTTCCATGAAGGTATCATCGTGGATTGAAGACAACATGTACACATCTCTTTTGTCTCTCCACTTCACTGCCAAAATCTCGTTGTTTCATAGACTTGCCGTTTCTCCTTTTCTCAATTTTTTATTGACCAGACTTTGAGGAAAGCCCTTCCGGTTCTTTTTAACGGTATCGCATGCAGGCGTCTTCTTCCGATGAAAGTTGTGGAAAAGGGGCAGAGATGTGTAGAAGTTATCTACATACAGGTGGTAGCCTTTCTCCAGTAGGGGGTTTGTGGGGTCCCAAACAATTTTCCCGCTTGATCCCAAGTAGTCTGGGCAATTAGGGGGTTGCAGCTGGGTATCATTCCCTTTGTACACTTTGAAGGCATACAAGTAACCTGTGACTCGGTCACATAATTTGTATACCTTCACCCCATAGCGGGCCCTTTTACTGGGAATATATTGTTTTATTTTAAGCCTGCCACTAAACTTAACAAGGGACTCATCCACACATATGTTTTTGTCCGGGGTAAACAGCAGGGGGAATAGTGCAGAAAAATAATTTAAGAGTGGCCGAATTTTGAAAAGTCTGTCATAGTTTGGGTCATTTTGGGGAGGGCACTGGGTATTGTCATTGAAATGAAGAAACCTCAATATCATGAGGTATCTGTTTCTGGGCATTACCTTGGAGTATACTGGCATGTGCTGGAGGGGGTGGGTTGACCAATAGAACAGCAAAGTGTTTTTTATTTTTGTGTGTCCCATGTTAAATGTGAGCCCTAAAAAAACTTTCAACTCCTCCACCGTTAGGTCTCTCCACTCATAGGGACGGGCATAGTAGGACGTTGGATTATTCAAAATGAATTGCTGTGCAAGGTTGCACTGGGCCACAATATTTGACAGCATGTCCTAGGTAAAAATTAAATTTAAAAAATCTATTGGGGAAAAATTCTCCATGTTCACCTGGACTCCTTGCTGGGCAGTGAAAGGGGGAATGTTGGCTTCTCCTGAATTAGGAGGAAGCTACAAGGGGTTCTGCAGGGCATAGGGAAGGCTGGCTTGGGTCCTTGGCCTTTCTTGCCGAGGCACTGCGGTGCTGGTGGATGGCACTGCGGTGCTGGTGGATGGGACTGCGGTGCTGGTGGATGGGACTGCGGTGCTGGTGGATGGGACTGCGGTGCTGGTGGATGGCACTGCGGTGCTGGTGGATGGCACTGCGGTGCTGGTGGATGGCACTGCGGTGCTGGTAGATGCCACTGCCTCCCCACCAGAACGCCTTTGTTTGGCGGGCCGAATCTCTTCCTCCTCTGAGTCACTCAGTGTTCCACTACTGAGGACTGGCTCATAATTTATGTCCGACTCAGAATCGGAGTCGGAAAGGGAATCCGAAAAAGAGAGCTCCCCGTTGCTCTCGTCGGCCTGGGACAGTATTTGGTACGTCTCCTCGGCGGAAAAGCTTCTTTTGGACATGGTTGCTAAGCCTGCACTGATGAGGTGGCACTGATGAGCACAGATGGGCACTGAGGTGGCACAGATGTGCACTGATGAGGTGGCACAGATGTGCACTAAGGAGGTGGAACAGATGTGCAGATGTGCACTGATGAGGTAGCACAGGTGGGCACTGATGAGGCGGCACAGGTGGGTACTGATGAGGCGGCACAGATGGAGCGGCACAGATGGAGCAGCACAGATGGGCACTGATGAGGCGGCATAGATGTGCACTGAGGCAGCACAGATGGGCACTGATTGGCACTGATGAGGTGGCACAGGTGGGCACTGATTTTGCAGATGTGCAGCTGGACACTGATCACCGCTGGGCAGACAGGTGGGCACCGATTGGCACAGGTGGGCACCGATTGGCACTGTACTGATGGGGCACTGTAATGATGGGCACTGTAATGATGGGCACTGTGGGCAATGTAGGCACAGTAAAACGCACAGTAAACACTCACAGATCGCTGGCAGATCTCTCTCTCCTCACACGCTGTCTCTGTGTGAGGAGAGAGAGCAGGCAATGAGAGATGATCTCAATTGTTTACATTTCAGATCATCTCCCATTGGAGGCAGCAATCACGCTGTAAACGGCCGCTGTGATTGGCCGTTTACAGCGATCTGTGATTGGCTGTGTCCAAGGGATACGGCCAACACACGGGGAGCGAGGAAAGGGGAGGCCGTCATATGACGGCCTCCCGGGAATTGACATCCGCGCTGAAGCCGTCATTCGGCTACGGCCGGATGTCAGGTGGTTAATGTTTCCAACGCCAGCATCTGGTCACAGGCTTAGATAAATATGTACAGTGATATTAAAGTTGAAGTGGGCTCACATAAGAATAATTGCATTCATAAAAATTAAATGAGATTTTATGAAACATTGATTGCTTGTGTTGGAAAAGTTTTAATTAACTCCAAGCAGATTGAAGAATTGGTCATGTATTAACAATTGGTGACATTTTTTTCAACCTAATTTGCAATTGTATTTTTTTGTAAGGTCTCGGGGGGGGGGGGGGGGTTGTTTAATAAAGCAATAACACTTTTCTAGCAGTTTGGCTTCCCAACATGGCCTGGGCCTAATTCATGAAAGCTTTGTGCGAGTACTGTCACGTGTGCCAGATTCAGATAGTTCTTACTGTTGCCACTTTTAGACTTAAGCCGGGTACACACTATTCGTTTTTTTTCGTTGGACGAAAAAAAAAACCTGTCCGTTTCGGTTGGAGCCATTGTACTAACCATGCAAGGTTACTTCAGCGGTCTCCCCCGCTAAGCTGTTGTGTTCTGACAGGGGGGCACTCCAATCAGCGCTTTCTACCATTGGCTGAGAGCGCTGATCAGGAGTCGGTCAGCTGCTGGTTTTCCAGCATGCTCGTCCAACAGAAGCCGGCCATTTAGCCGGCTTTTGTCAGACAGACCGACATACACACGGCTGAATGTTGGACATTTTTTTTAAATCGGCCGTTGTCTACCGACATTCGGCCTGTGTGTATGGGGCTTAAGTCAAAGCCAAAAATAATTCTTGCCAGTTTGCATATAAGCGGGTTGGTGATAATTAGGAACAAACTATTTTAAACTCACAAGATTGTAGAGACTACAATCTTGTGAGTTTAAAATCGTCTGTCCTATATTTAAATGTTTTTATCACGCTGCACTTAAATGGTGCTGCTCTCTTCTTTGTTTTAACTCTCTACAGAGCCTCTTCTAGCTTGTTATGAGCCGGCAGCCATCCAGAGTCAGCCCATCTTGTGACCATCTACACACCTCTTGCTGCATTTGAACTCTCATGCATGGAATCCCCACTATAGAGTAGAGTAGATTAATCGCCCATTTCTCTCTTTTTGAGCTGACAGAGCGCACATGAACATATGTATACACTGTTTCTGTGGTGGTTGTTAAAACCAACCTGAGTTGGCATACAGAGAAACCCCAGTGCTTAGTGTTGGGCATATGTGCTGGGAAGCTGTCATGAATGTGTGGTGTGCGATTCAGCGCATCACATGTCCCCATTTTTTTTGTACTACTCTAATAGGCTTCAAAATAGGGTGGGCTTGGGATGCAGAGCACTGCGCTCAGAGCCCACCCAGGTGTGCTACAATAGCGAATTATTATGTTTGCTATTGTAACACTGATCCTCCTCCCGGCCAATCAGGAAGTGGGTCTTGAGACCCGTCACTCGAATGGCTGAAAGGACAGGCGATCCTATTGGATGCCTATGAGGAGGGGAGGAGATACACAGGAGCCAATACCCTGGCAAACAGTGCGCGGGGGGGGTTTCTGCCCCCCCAAAAAAACACCAGCCGCCAGTGTTTTAAATATATAAACCATGTTGCATTTAAAGTAAAAAATTTAAATTCATAAATTCAATTACAAATTAGATAAAAAATGCCCAATTGATATGCTAAAGTCCACTTAATGGTAACCTATACAGCCGTGGCCAAAAGTTTTAAAAATGACACAAATATATATTTTCACAAAGTCTGCTGCCTCAGTGTTTTTAGATCTTTTTGTCAGATGTTACTATGGTACACTGAAATATAATTACAAGAAATTACATGAAGTCAATATTTGCAGGGTCAACCCTTCTTTTTCAAAACTTCTGCAATTTGCCCTGGCATGCTGTCAATCAACTTTTGGGCCACATCCTGACCCGATGGCAGCCCATTCTTACATAATCATTGCTTGAAGTTTGTCAGAATTTGTGGGGTTTTTTGATTCTGCAGCACGGAAGGTTTTTCACGTTAATACACAGAATGATCCATAATGGAGACTGGAGGGTCCGATCAGTTCCACCTGAAAAACTGTCAGGAGGATCCAATCAGTCTGCCAATGTGAAAGCGAATGCGTTATACATTAATGGTGATTTAACACAGTTGACTGTCTTTACTGGATATAGGTGTCCGTTTTATGAAGCAGTGAAATAATTTCACTGCTTCATTATCCTCTGGATGCCAGTTTACGAAGCTTTGTAGATCGCTTCTCCTTTGGAGGAGTGAAGTGATCTACAAACGCTTCAAACAGTGGAGAACGGCCCCTGATACTGGAATCTTGTGAGACTTTACGAGATATATATATATATATATATATATACACACGTGTGTATTAGGGATGGGCCAAACACCCCCCGGTTCGGTTTGCACCAGAACATGCGAACAGGCAAAAAATTTGTGCGAACACCGTTAAAGTCTATGGGACACGAACATGAAAAATCAAAAGTGCTAATTTTAAAGGCTTATATGCATGGTATTGTCTTAAAAAGTGTTTCGGGACCCGGGTCCTGCCCCAGGGGACATGTATCAATGCAAAAATAGTATGCCTGTAAAGTGGCGCATGTTTCCCGTGTTTACAACAGTCCGAGAGCTAAAGGAAAAAAAGTAATTTAAAAGTTCTCGCGGCCATAATGAATTGTCGTCCCGGCAATACACATAAAAGTTCAATGATAAAAATGGCATGGGATTCTCCCATATATATATATATATATAAATATGACAGGGGTACATGGTTACTGTCTTGGGGGGTCTGATCGAGGTAGAAGGAAAAGAATAATCTTCCTCCTTCCTACTCGGATCCCCCCAGATTTTCTCTTCACTCCCTGATTCTCCACCTCTGAGCTGGTGAATCGGGGAGTGTGAATTCTGTCCGTTTCTGTGTCAGTCAATGAGGATTCTCACTGCGCAAGGATCATCGGCGGAAGATGATGTTCAAACACATTCTCCCCCAATTATCTCTGTTTCATAAACCGTTTATGGACTGTGATCAGTGGCAATCCTCTCGATCACCGCTGTTCACTGCTTTATACGGACACCATAGTTCTTAGTGTATTGAATGATTTTACTCGTTGCCAGAAATTCAGAAGCTCCGTGAAGTTGCACTTATAATAAAAAATTTTGTACAACTGTCTCTGCTGTCTGTTTTATCATTTGACTATTTAGACCCATCAATATTATTATATTGGAATCAAAGTAATTAAAGAGAATTTGCTAACCTTTCTCAGATTACTTGTATGGAAAGCAGGGCATTTTAATAAAGGAGAAGGAAGTATGGCCAAAGCTCTTTTGGCCGTACTATGGGTCACAGTAGTGCACTTAGTTCTGCACTCCTGCGACCTAGGATCAGCTGATAGCGGACTAAAGCCCGCTATCAGCTGACGTCACAGAACCAGTCCAAGCTCTTCAGGGATGCTGGCAATAATGTCAGGATCCACCCATATGCCCGACCAGAAAATGACTCTGCCTCTCAGCATGACACTGAGAGCTTGAGCCAGTCACTCCCACCCCCTCCACAGCCTGGTGTTCCACTGACAGGGCAGAGCAGAGAGTCAGCGACTGGCAGTAGCACTGGCTCTCTGCTCACTGAAGACTGAGAACTGTATGATCAGCAGTCTTTGATCACTCAGTTCTCGGTGTGGAGGCGTGGGGTGACAGCTGCCGCTGGGATTGGTGCTCGGCCGTCTAGGTCAGTATAAATGTTTGTTTTTTTTCAGATCCCACACTTTTCTTTTAAGGCTCTAGGGGATATGAACAAAATTGCATAGTATATGGGGGATACTTCTATATCTATATGTGTATATATATATTTTTGTGCTGTTTCTTAAGAGATCAAATTAAGTCCATGCTTGGGACAGAAATTTCTTGTAAGAAGGTTGTAAGTATCCTATCTTGATCTCTCTCAGATAGTAAATTCTACTTTATTCAACCAGGAGAGATAAGGCATTAGCTAGAAGGCTGATGTTTATGTTAAAAAAGAAAATGTTGATTCCAAGGGTTCAAATAACACTGGATAGAAACACGTATTTTTTTCTCTTTCCTTAACTGAGATAAGGAAGGAGACACAAATTCACAAATTGTGTTTTTTAAAATGTTCTATATTAATTACTGTATATATACAAATTAACAATAATTCTCATTATGTTGTTATTACATTATATTGGAGAGATTATATGCCAATTGAGTGAATAGTTTTACATATATCTTTGGTTTAGGTATTTTAATAATAATTTTTTTTTATATATTCATAATATATTGTTTATAACAATATGAATATTTTTAAATGAATGGGAATTCTGGGTGTTTGTAGGTCCAGCCACAAACCTCTCATTCTCCAGAGATGTGAGGGGGGAAGTTAATTATGTGGATTGGACATTTTAAAAACCATATATCTGAGTTCCCGTCACAAAGTCTACCAAGTTTGACACACAAGAGACAGCTCTAGATATTTTATAATTTTCTGTTAAGCCTAAGTTAAAGGTTAAATGGAGATTGATTTTTGACAAGTTAAAATAACTTTCAATATAATTTCTAATCCTATACTGCCCCTACAGAAAACTATGTGTAAGGACACTACAATTTCCCTATTGGTTTTGGGCAGGAAATGACATGTGTTTGACGTCCTTTGTGACGTGAATGGCATTTCCACACCCATTCCTGAGGGAATATAGATTGGATACACATGACAGTGGGAGGGAGGAGATCCAGACGGGGATTGGAATAATGGAGGGAGAGGGAGCAGAAGAAAAACAGTATGTAAAAATGTAGGAGTGGTGGAGAAGTCCTTTGGGACACCCAGCTGATACTTCTCAAAAACAGATTTCTTAAATCTCTGGTAAAGTATTAGTTTATATTTTCACCTTTTTTGTAATTGAAGTTGTTTGAACAAATGCTTAACTAACCCAATCAATGTTGGTAGTTTCAGTTTTGGAGTAAAATGAATTCTAACTGCAGCATGAATTTCTTTCCCATTTAAATAAAGAGAGTTTCATAGCTTTTTAGATCTCAATAAAACTGACTTCAAAGCCTTATGCCCCGTACACACGATTGTACTTTCCGCCAACAAAACTGGATTTTTGTTCGAAGGTTGTTGGCTCAAATTTGTCTTGCATACACACGATCACACAAATGTTGGCCAACAATTCCGAACGTGGTGACGTACAAGACGTACGACGAGCCGCGAAAAGGGAAGTTCAATAGCCAGTTCGGCGCCTTCTGCTTGAATTCCGAGCATGCGTGAACTTTTGTGCGATGGACGTGTGTACACACGATCGGACTTTCTGACAACAAAGTTTTGTTGACGGAAAATTTGAGAACCTGCTAGCAAACATTTGTTGGTGGAAAGTTCGACAGCAAATGTTTGATGGAGCATACACACGGTCAAACTTTCCGACAACAAGCTCACATCCATTATTTCCCGTCAGAAAATCCAACCCTGTGTATGCGGCATTAGAATTGGATTAGTTATAGTACAGTGGGGACGGAAAGTATTCAGACCCCCCTTAAATTTTTCACACTCTGTTATATTGCAGCCATTTGCTAAAATCATTTAAGTTCATTTTTTTTTCCTCATTAATTTACACACCGCACCCCATATTGACAGAAAAACACAGAATTGTTGACATTTTTGCAGATTTATTAAAAAAGAAAAAGTGAAATATCACATGGTCCTAAGTATTCAGACCCTTTGCTCAGTATTTAGTAGAAGCACCCTTTTGATCTAATACAGCCATGAGTCTTTTTGCGAAAGATGCAACAAGTTTTTCACACCTGGATTTTGGGATCCTCTGCCATTCCTCCTTGCAGCTCCTCTCCGGTTCTGTCAGGTTGGATGGTAAACGTTGGTGGACAGCCATTTTTAGGTCTCTCCAGAGATGCTCAATTGGGTTACTCAGGGCTCTGGCTGGGCTATTCAAGAACAGTCACGGAGTTGTTGTGAAGCCACTCCTCGTAATTTTAGCTTATGTTTGTGCTTAGGGTCATTGTCTTGTTGGAAGGTAAACCTTGGGCCCAGTTTGAGGTCCTGAGCACTCTGGAAAAGGATATCCTGTACTTGGCCATATTCATCTTTCCCTCGATTGCAACCAGTCATCCTGTCCCTGCAGCTTAAAAACACCCTCACAGTATGATGCTGCCACCACCATGCTTCACTGTTGGGACTGTATTGGACAGGTGTTGAGCAGTGCCTGGTTTTCTCCACACATACCGCTTAGAATTAGGGCCAAAAAGTTCTATCTTGGTCTCATCAGACCAAAGAATCTTATTTCTCACCATCTTGGAGACCTTCAGGTGTTTTTTTAGCAAACTCCATGCGGGCTTTCATGTGTCTTGCACTGAGGAGAGGCTTCCATCAGGCCACTCTGCCATAAAGCCCCGACTTGTGGAGGGCTGCAGTGATGGTTGACTTTCTACAATTTTCTCCCGACTGCATCTTTGGAGCTCAGCCACAGTGATCTTTGGGTTCTTCTTTACCTCTCTCACCAAGGCTTTTCTCCCCTAATAGCTCAGTTTGGCCGGACGGCCAGCTCTAGGAAGGGTTCTGGTCATCCCAAACATCTTCCATTTAAGGATTATGGAGGCCACTGTGCTCTTAGGAACCTTAAGTGCAGCAGAAATTTTCTCTTTTCGTCATTCAGGACAGCCACTATGAGAGATAGTCTCCTCCTCTTCCTTTAGTAAACACTGCACCAGCCCATAAATTCTTACTTTCCCTACCGGACCTCAGTAATAGTGTTTCCTCCGGTGGGGAGACACTGTGCATGGGACCAGGCTTAGACAGTCAGGGAGATTGTGGCCTCTTAAAACACCCCTAAGGAAGCAGGGGCTTCCAGGGTAAGAAGGAGCGTTACATACCCGCAGCAAAAGCCACCCCTTCTTTGTCGAGCGCGGCATCAGGTTGAGGGGGCCCCCTATTGCGTCCACAGGGCCGCAGCAAGGAGACAGTCCGCTCTCTATGTACACAGTATAGGCAGCAATTTTTTGGAACCAGCGGGCCGGACAACGGGTGACGTCATTTCCGGCAGAGGGCGGACGTCTCCCTTTGACCTGCGGCTTCCGGTTCCGGGTCGCGGAGCTGATAGAGGGCCGGGCGCAGGCTGGAGAGAGTCGGGAACACGCACAGGCAGCGTTAGACTCAACACAGGCAACCACCTGCATTCATGTCGGAGGCAGATGCTGCGATTCATACTGACACTCCAGAGTTCCCTGGGGAGGGGTCCTCTCTATCTAGGATTGCCCCCCCCCTCATGTATGGTTCCTAGCTGGGGGGGCAAACCCCCTGGGTGGTCAGGGGGTGGCTTAGATCCCCAAGATTGGTGGGTCTAGGCACTCTCAAGGTTGTTTTCTGTTAAAAACGCTGAATGTAATGTCTTTTTCTGTATGTAATTTCAGAAAGCTACAGAAAAGACAAAGTCCACTCATGTCTCTAAAAGGAAGTGTGCCTCTTGTAGAGACAGTTTAGGGGAAGCATGGACCAAGGTTTTGTGTAAAGACTGCATAGACTCCCTAGTGAAGGAAAGAGAATCTGAACAGCAGTCTGGATTGGCAGCCTCTGTAAAGGAGCTTTTGTCCACTTTTTCATCTTTTAAAACGCTTTTTGAAAAGTTTCAGCTTCCCTCTAATCCCATTCAGCAGGACACAACCCGCCACAGGCTCAGGGCTCTGCACCTGCCAGATCTACTAATATAGTTATGGCAGAGGAGATTTCAGGGCCTTCCGAGGTGGAGCACAGGCAACCAGACAGTGGCACCAATGACTCCCATGAGGAATCAGATGGAGAGGACCAGGACGGGGAGTCCAGGAAAATCTCCAGATATAAATTGTCCTTGGATGAGGTGGAAGATCTCCTAGGGGCAATTTACACAACCCTTGGTATACACGAGGATATAAAACCCCTATCACTCCATGACCTAATGTACAAGGGCTTGGGGGATCAAAAGAAAAAAGTTTTTTCAGTACATGAAGTACTGGTTGAAACAATTAAAAAAGAGTGGCAGGATCCCGAAAGGAAACCCTTTTTCTCTAGCTCCCTAAAGAGAAGGTTCCCTTTTTCAGAGGATCCAGCGTTCATTTGGAATAAAAATCCCAAATTGGACGCTGCCTTCTCACAGGTCTCTAGGCACACAGACCTGACATTTGAGGATATGGGGGCCTTGTCGGATGTCATGGACAAAAGGATAGATTCACTACTTAAAAAAACGTGGGACTCAACAGTAGGTAACTTAAAGCCAGAAATGGCTGTTACAGTAGTAGCCCGCAACTTAGAACATTGGCTTTTCCAGATTCAAGAGCACATTGAGCACAAGGAGACTATCCTATCTTCTTTCCCCACGATTCTGCGAGGAATCGCATACATAGCAGATGCCTCGGCAGAATCAGTCCGTATGTCGGCCAGATCAGTGGCTCTGGCTAACTCGGCCAGAAGAGCCCTCTGGCTGAAGACTTGGCCAGGCGACACCGCCTCTAAGGTCAAGTTGTGTGGGATACCCTTGACAGGTGATCTACTCTTTGGTCCTGGGTTAGATACAATCTTAGACCGTACAGCGGACAAAAAGAAGTCCTTCCCACTCAAACAAAAACCCCAGCACAAACAAAGAAGGGGTTTCGTCTGCAAATGCGCAGGGAAGCTCCAAAACAAGGGGGGCAGAAGAAAACTTGGGGCCAAAGAGGCAAGGGCAGAGGAGGGGCGATTTTTCACCCTCCTGAAAAAGCCTGTAAAGATCAATGACTCTCTAGGTATGGTGGGAGAAGGACTGGGGGCCTTCCTTCCACTGTGGGACCATCTCCCCCAATTGGTTCATCCTGGGGATCATAAGAAGGGGGTATCTCCTGGAATTTACAAGACCCCCCCCACAAAGGTTCCTTGTCACGCAGCTTTGCAACTGCACGGCAAAGGCCGAGGCTTTGTTAAACGCTCTAAAGGAACTAGAAATTCAGAACGTAGTTCACAGAGTTACAAAGGGGGAGGAAGCAGAGGGGTTTTATTCCCACTTATTTGTGGTGAAAAAACCCTCAGGGAAATTCAGATTGATTCTGAATTTAAAGCCCCTAAACAGGTCAATTTGCTACAAAAGATTCCGCATGAAGTCAATCTTCACGGTCAGAGCCCTGCTACCACACAATTGTTTTATGGTGTCTCTGGACCTCAGGGATGTGTATTTACACGTCCCTATCGCAGAAACCTCTCAGAAGTTTCTCCGTTTAGCAATAGACCTGCACGGTGCAATACTGCATCTACAATTTCAAGCACTACCTTTCGGGCTATCCTCCTCGCCCCGCATATTTACCAAGGTCCTGGCAGAGGCCATGGCCTTCCTGCAACTCCAGGGAGTGTCAGTTATAGCCTATGTGGACGACCTGCTCCTATTTGCAGTATCCCCAGAACAATTAATCAAGGATCTCGATCTAACAAAGAAGGTACTAACAGGATTGGGGTGGCTGCTGAACTTAGAAGCCTCATTCCTTCACAGCGCATTATGTACCTAGGATACCTGCTGGACTCTACTCTTTTGAGAGTTTTTCTCCCGGGGGAAAAAATTCTAAAACTGGACAGAGCAGTTTCCTCCCTCCAGTGCAACCATCTGGTTTCCAAAAGGTCCATAATGTCAACGCTAGGCCTTCTAACCTCTACTCTCCCAGCAATGCAGTGGGCAGGATTACACTTTCGTCCCCTGCAGTCATTTGTACTAAGGGTGTGGGACCACAGTCAGACGGATCTAGACACCTTAGTACATGTTCCCCATCAGATAAAGAGATCTCTTTGGTGGTGGAGGAAGAAAGCGAACATGTCGCTAGGGCGTCTGTGGCTTGTCCCAGTTTCTCAGATAGTAACCACAGACACAAGCGGCAAGGGCTGGGGGGCACATCTGGGATCCCTTCTAGCACAGGGCATGTGGAAGGGCGACGAACAAAAAAGATCGTCCAAGTGGAAAGAGCTGAGGGCAGTTGGCCTAGCCCTCAGATTTTTCAAAAAAGAACTCCAGGGCCACCATATCCAGGTGCGGTCAGACAACTCATCTGCCGTAGCCTATATAAACAAACAAGGAGGCACCAGCTGCGGAAGTCTGCTGGCCCTAGCAACAGACATTCTAAATTGGGCTGAGACCAACACTCTCTCACTCTCAGCAGTTTTTCTGAGAGGGGAGATGAACGTAATAGCAGACTTTCTCAGCCGAAGGAGACTGAGAGAGGGAGATTGGGCCCTCAACCAGGAGGTTTTCAATCTCGTATCCGAAAAATGGGGACCCCCGGAAGTGGATCTTTTCGCATCAAGAGACAACGCGAAAACCCCCTGTTTTTTCTCCCTAAATGCAGGAGAAGGAGCACTGGGGGTGGACGCGTTAACCCAGAATTGGCATTTCAAAACGTGCTATGCCTTCCCTCCGCCGGTGTTATTACCAGCAATTCTGAGGAAGTTTCAACTAGAGAGCACCTCTCTCATTCTAGTGGCCCCACATTGGCCGAAAAAGGCATGGTTTTCAATTCTCAGTCAGTTAGCAGCAGAGCCGCCCCTATTCCTTCCACCTCAGGAGGATCTCCTCTCACAGGACCCAGTGCTCTGTCCACAAGTACACCAGTGGAGGTTAGCGGCCTGGCTACTGAGGAGAGTATATTAAAATCCAAGGGATTTTCACAGAGATTAATCTCCACCCTCCTCAACAGAAGGAAAAAGGAGACGTGCCGGATTTATAAAAAGGTCTGGCTCCTTTTCAACAAATGGTGCGTAGGAAACTCCTTCTCAGTGCAGAGCCCCATAGCTGTGTTGGAGTTTCTGCAGTGTGGAGCAGACAAGGGGTATCCATAGGTACCCCTAAAAGTCAGGTATCAGCACTCAGTGCTTATTTAGAGAAATCTCTGGCCACCAACCCATGGGTAGTCAGATTCTTTAGGGCACTATCCAGACAGAGACCTATCCGAGGTCCACCCTTTCCCGGGTGGGATCTATTTTTAGTCTTACAGATTAGTCCCCTGATTAGTGGAAATACATGAAAATCTCCTTAACCATAGATTTTTGCATACTTCCATAAATCTAATACTGTTAATATTTCAGTATAAACATCTGGCAGAATTGTGAGGGAGGTACTTCACTTACTGTGTGGTGGAGAGGAACTATTCTGTGTTGTATGATCCCATCCATGACAACAGCTGGAGAGGATGTACATGATGTAGGGACACCTGTGAATTCCTGTGCGCAATGCCCAAATGTTGATATATGTGAATACTAATTATTATTTTTTTTTTATATTATACAACTTTGATTATACAAAAGTTTGCATTTCTCTTTGAATGATAATAAAAATCATTGGAAACTGAAAGAAAATGGCTCAATGTTGTAGGTCTCAATTTTTTTCTGTTGTATTGCTTTATAGCACAGCCACTGTCTGGAAGGATCTGAACCCATTTTGGGGGGAAGAGTTCACCCTACACCTCCCACTTGGCTTCCACACACTCTCATTCTATGTGATGGATGAAGACACAATTGGGTAAGATGGCTTGCTTTTCCACTGGACCTTTTTTGTAGGACTTTGAAAACTCTACTGTCATGTGTCGAATTTGTTGTCAGAAATGACGGGCTCCTTAAAGCGATATTAAGCCCAAAAGTAAACATTTATTGAATTGCAGCTCACCAGTTCATAGGTATGATAGTTTCATTAGTTTTCTTTTTTTAGACTTTTTCTTTTATTTCAGGAAGCTTTTTTTAATTAATGTAAAACTGTTATACCAAAATGAGCAAACCTGTTGCTGTAACTGTTTAAAATGTGTTAGCTGGAGTTTTGTTTCAATTTGTTTAAGTCTGCTAGTACATTTAACACTCCCCTCCTCACAGTCTCTGTTGCACCTTCATTCAGTGTGTGGGCATCTTAATACAGGAGGTGTTTTACTAGCTAAATAACAAGGTGGAAATGGGGAGGAATAGAGCAACCCCCCCCCCCAAAAAAAAGAAGAAACCTAATGCAGCCACCACATCTAATGATTGGTAAGGGCAATAAATTACATTTTTGATTTTGGATTTAATACCACTTTAATGTGAAATTTGGTTGCACAACACTGAGAAGAATCCCTGCAAACCAGCATCTCTGTAGCTCCGGTGGTACCTCTTCACCTGCCAACAGGCAGACTGGCCCACTCTTATAGAGCAAACTGCTTCAGTTGTCTCCGGCTTGAAGTTTGCCTTCTCCAGACTGCATGTTTCAGCTTTCTAAAGTGGGATTCAGATCAGGGATTGTAGAAGGCCACTTCAGAATAGTCTGTTTTGTTCTAAGCCATTCTTGGGTACTTTTGGCTGTGTGTATCAGCTGGGAACATAGAGCTGATGTGACTTGCCAAAAAGCTCCTGTTTTGTCTCATTTGCCCAAAGGATATCCCCCAGAAGAGCTTGTCAATATGCATTTTAGCAAATTCCAATCTGATTTTATGTTTTTCTTTCAATAATGGAGTCCTCCTGGTTATCTTCCTTAGAGCCCACTGTAGCTTAAATTACGGATGATGCCATTGGATACTTATGTACCTTGACCCTGGAGTTCAACTTGTATCTTTTTCGAAGCTTTCTTTGGCTCATTGGCACACTGCCTTTCTGTTCAATCTGGGGTCGATGTTTTCCATTTGTGGCCATGTCCAGAAACGTTGGCACACTCTCATTAACCCTAAATTTCTTAGATATGTCAGCTGTATTCAAAGGAGCATCAAGCTGCTTGGAGTTGACCTTATACCTTTGAAATGCTCTTCTATAATGTCACCTGATGCTGTGAAAGGTACATTTATGTGGTGTTTGAGGACAAATGAAACACTGCCGTGAATGATAAATGAATACTACTGTATGGCCACTAGATGAAGCTGTTTATCATAGTGAATACACATATTAGTCCCATTATGGGAGTTATTTACGATGGCTTGTAATCATCAATTATGCCGACCCCAGACGGTTCAAATCTCGGCTGAGGAAATGGCTGAGATTCAAACCATGAATGGGAACACCAATTGTACCCAAGTTGATCAACTTGGGTACAGCCAGCCTTCCAGATTTTACATGTGATTACCGCTAGCAAAAATCACTGTGTTCTCCCCCCCCCCCCCTCCACCGGAAGAACACAATGGCCCCACGGGAGGAAATTGAGCTGGTTTTTTTTGGTTGCAGGAAAGAAAATTCCTCCTCCTGGCTGGCCTTGGCGTAAACCTCATTTGCATAAGTCAAAGATCTGTGCTACTAAATTTCTGTGACACAGACTAATTCAGCTGTGCAACAAGAATAACCTAAAAACGTTATATACGGATACTTTTAGGTTTGGGATTGAAAACCTTTGTCATAGTGATCTATTAAATTGAATTCTATCTGTTTTTACAGTTTTCCTTGGATGGTTAAAAAAAAACAAAGTAATAGAACTGCTGAAATGTTTACCATTCCCAGAGAAATGCTGTGCCAGGGTCCACTGAGTGCTGATTGCATGTCTGGAAGCCTGGACGCTGGGTTATGTGAACTATGCTGAGAGGGACATTGAGCCAGTGTAAACCCTTCAGCAGAAATCACATGACCAAGTGCCTAGTTCTTAAGATGTAGCCAGCACCAAAGGGAGACTGAAGCAGCATTTTCTCAAAGGTAAAGATGTCAGTCTTTGATGATCCTTGTTTATTCATCCCAAAAAGGCTAATCACATAGATATAATGTCTAAGTTTACAGTAGTTCTGCCTTAATGCCTTCCTCGTCTGTCTACTAAGGTTCTAAAGCAGTCAAGTGGAGGCATGTTGACCTTCCACACTAGATCCAGGGTCACTGTGTGTTTAGTGTTTACACATTGTCATATGCGTAGCATTGACATGTCTGTCTATATATCTTTGTGTGTCCTGTCCTGTCACAGTCACATGAAGTCAGTGTTTTGTTTTTTTTTGTCTGACAGGCATGATGACGTTATAGGCAAGATATCACTCACTAAGGAATACATTGCATCACAACCAAGAGGTAAACCTTCCACGCATATGCTTGAGATTTAGGAAATTGTCTTATAAACAGCAATGCATAAAATACAATATTCAAAAAAACATGACAAAGAGTTGTGATGTGCAGTCATGGAAACCAGTCAGATGCCAGCTCTTGGCAGGTTTATGTACTGAGACTAATGGATTTTGACCTTTGTGTTTTGTACCATGCACATTACACATCGCGGAAAAAAGCAGAGTATACAATAGCACCAAAATAAAGCACTTGCTTGGTGTTTATAACGACAAAATAGCAAAAACCCCAAACTAGTCGATTTAAAATATATTTTATTTTTCTGCCAACTACCATGTCATTTAAAAACTGGATTTACAAATGACCCTAATATTGTGAAAAAATATTGCTTAAGGGGTTATTCCACCTAAAACAGATTTTAAATACTAAACAGATATTACAGTTTTTTACGTACGTAAGTTTTCTCAGCCTTTGCTTGAAGCTTTGTTGAAGCACCATTTTCACCAATTACAGCCTCAAGTGTTTTTGAGTATGATTCTCCAAGCTTGGCACACCTATTTTTGGCCAGTTTCGCACTTTCTTCTTTGCAGGACCTCTTAAGTTCCATCAGGTTGGATGGGGAGCGTTGGTGTCCAGTCGTTTTCAGAACTCTCTAGAGATGTTCAATCGGGTTCAAGTTTGGGCTCTGGCTGGGCCACTCAAGGACATTCACTGAGTTGTCCCGTAGCCACTCCTTTGTTATCTTGGCTGTGTGCTTAAGGTTGTTGTCCTGTTGAAAGATGAATCTTCGCCCCAGTTTGAGGTCCAGAGAGCTGTGGAGCAGGTTTTCATCAAGGATGTCTCTGTACATTGAAAAAAATTTGAGGATGACAGATCCTCACAATGACCTTCTGTAGAGACAGCAGGGTTAAGGCTTAATGTAAATGGGACATTTTACAACCTCTCCTGAATGATTTAACTTGACAGATAGTAACCAACGTGAAGCCTAAAGGAAACATATATACTTAATTGAAAACAATGTAGCAAAAAGTAACATTAAAGCGGAGTTCTGTCCACATTTTTTTTTTTTCATGTATCCGAGCATAATGCATTGTTATCATAAATAACGATTTTATGTCTTTGCTTGTGGATGTTGCCAATATATTTTTTATACTCCTCTTCTGGCTGTTGCCATAGTGATTGTGGGCATGTGAAGTCCAATCGATACCTCTTCCTGGATTCGTGATGGTGAGGTGCATGCTGGGTAACCAGCATGCACCTCTCAATATTATGCATGCGCAATTCTCCGGCGGCCATATCGCTGATTATTTCGAAAGTTGCCATAACAACCACCTTAAATCGCGTCATTTCCTGTTGGGAAATAACGCGATTTTTGATCACAGTACTGCCCACAGCACAGGCGAGGAAGGAAGTGGCGAGTAGCGCCGCCGACCAGGAAGTGGCAGATTAGGAGCACTACATAGCAATAGGGCGTTTCTGGTAAGTATATAAAAAAAAATTCCCCAAAATGTTTCTTTATGGGATTAAAGGTCTGTGATTATGTAAAGAAATTTTTCAGGGTGGAACTCCGCTTTAAGATAAAAAAAACTCACTACCACCAGTGCAAAAGATAAAAAAGACAATGTTGTCAATGTGAATACATAGAGCAGCAAGCAACACACCTCAATAATGCATGCCTTTCATTCACACCACCAGGACATGGGGGGGATTGAATTTTAATGGAGCTGAACAGTGTAAAACACAAATTGCACAATGAAGTTTGCAAATTGGTAATCACTGCTAAGAAGCTGTGTATAGGTTGCTGTTCATGAATCTATCATTAAATGGTCACCCCAAGGACAGGAAGTGACCATACTTCAAGGTGGGTGTCACAGAAAGTTGAAGCCTGGATGGATCACTGCTGCATGATCAGCGATGTAACTGTGCAATGAAAAGGCTGGAACTGCCCTAAGGTAGACGATACTAACGATGAAATCCTCCCCAAAAAGACTCAACTGTCTCTTGGAACAGGGAATGTATGAGCAGATCCGGTGTCAGGTGTCAGTAAGTCCACTCAATGAAGACAGACAGACATTGCCAAACCTTGGAAGATAAGAAAGATCTTTACTCACTGTCGGTGAGATGAGACCTTTGCTTTCACTGTGTCTTTCAGTCCTGTGTTGATGCAAATAGTCCAGCCAAATAAACAGTTTGATGTTTCCTTGCTAGTGTAGTTCCTTATCCAAAGGCTGAAATATCAGCATGGATGTCTGTATAAGCAGCTCTCCGACCACAGTAATGTCACACTGATATGTTTTGCCCGCCAATGAGCGCGAGCTTCTGCTTCTCTGTACATTGCTGCATTCATCTTTCCCTCAATCCTGGCTAGTCTCCCAGTTCCTGTCCTGAAAAACATCCCCACAGCATGATGCTGCCACCACCATGCTTCACTGTAGAGATGGTATTGGCCAGGTGATGAGCAGTGCCTGGTTTCCTCCAGACATGACGCTTGCCATGCAAGCCAAAGAGTTCAATCTTTGTTTCATCAGACCACAGCATTTTGTTTTTCATGGTCTGAGAGTCCTTCAGGCAGGGCCGTCTTTAAGGCAGGGCAAAAGGGGCAGCTGCCCTGGGCCCTGTCATTGTTGTGGGGCCCAGAGCAGCTGCCTCATACTTGCCAACTTTCCCAGTTTAAATTCACTCGACCCTTGAGGTTTTAGGCCCCTTTCACACTGGAGCGGTTTTCAGGTGGTATTGCGCTAAAAATACCGCCTGAAAACCGCCCCTAAACAGCCTCCGCTGTTTGTTCAGTGTGAAAGCCCGAGGGCTTTCACACTGAAGCGGTGCGCAGGCAGGGTGGTGAAAAAAGTCCTGCAAACCGCTTTTTTGGAGCGGGGAAGGAGCGGTGTATTCACCGCTCCTTCACCGCTCCTGCCCATTGAAATCAATTGGACAGCGCGGCTATACCGCGGCAATACCGCGGCTATAGCCGTGCTGTACGAGGGATTTTAACCCTTTTTCGGCCGCCAGCGGGGGGTAAAACCGCACCGCTAGCGGCCGAATACAGCTGCAAGAACGACGGTACAGCAGCGCTAAAAATAGCGCTGTTGTACCGCCGACGCTCCCACCGCCCCAGTGTGAAAGGGGCCTAAGTCTCATGCTCTGTCCTAATATCTCAGTGTGAAGTTCTGTTATTAATGCTGCCCAGCTCTGTCTTGTTGTTGTGTACAGATGACTCAACTGCAGACCCCGTGTTTACATGTAAATACCGGCATTGATATGTAAATAGCAGCATTCATATGTAAAAAGTGGCAGACCGGCAGCATTCTATGTAAACAGAGGTGGTATTCATATGTGTATCATGCCCCCATGAGGTCATATCCACCATCACCTATGCTGAATGCTACCCACTGGGCAGATAAAGGGGCATGCTTGAAAGTCCTGCCTACAACTGTGGTCATTAAGCCTACCATCAGCCTGTTCTGCAAAGGTAAGCAAATTAGTGGGGGGAGGGTAGTGTGTGGTGTGCAGAGGTAGGCAGAGAAGGAATTACAGTTTGGGGTGCACAGGTGAGCAAGGTCGAGTCCATGGTGTGCAGCCAGTGAGGAGATGATGTGCTGTAACCTCTAGCAACCAATCAGTAAGCAGTAATGATGTACAGTAACCAATCAGTGAGCAGTATTGATGTACAGTAATCTATAGCAACCAATCAACAAGCAGAAATCATGTGCTGTAACCTCTAGCAGCTAATCAGTGAGCTGAAATGTTTGCTGTAACCTCTAGCAATCAGTCAGTGAGCAGTAATGATACACTGTAACCTCTGGCAACCAATCGCAATCACTGTCTGATCTGATTCAGTAAACTGATTTTGAGTCAAGCTGCTATTTATTGTATGTCTCAGAGCAGGTGGAGAGCAAAACTGCATGGGGGGGGGGGCCCAAGAAAATTTTTGCCTGGGATCCAATCAATATTAAAGACGGCCCTGCCTTCAGGTGCCTTTTGGCAAACTCCAGGTGAGCTGTCATGTGCCTTTTACTGAGGAGTGGCTTCCGTCTGGCCACTCTACCACACAGGCCCAAATGGTGGAGTGCTGCAGAGATGGTTGTTCTTCTGGAAGGTTCACCTCTCTCCACAGAGAAACACTGGAACTCCCTGACTACGGCACTTCTCCCCTGATCTCTGTTTGGCTGGGTGGCCCACTCTAGGTGGAGTCCTGGTAGTTCCAAACTTATTCCATTTACAGATGATGGAGGCCACTGTGCTCATTGGGACCTTCAATGCTGCAGAAATTTTTCTGTACCCTTCCTCAGATCTGTGCCTTGATACAATCCTGTCTCAAGGGTATTAAGACAATTCCTTTGACTTCATGGCTTGGTTTGTGCTCTGACATGCACTATTAACTGTGGGACCTTATATAGACAGGTGTGTGCCTTTCCATATCATGTCCATTCAACTGAATTTACCACTCCAAGTTGTAGAAACATCTCAAGGATGGTCATTGGAAACAGGTTGCACCTGAGCTAAATTTTGATTGTCATGGCAAAAGCTGTTAATACTTATGTACATATAATTTTTTCATTTATTTTTAACAAACTTCTTTCATGTTGTCATTATGGGGTATTGCGCTGTGAATACTTTCTGGATGCACTGTATATTCCAGGGACTCTTTTGGTGAGATCTCTGCTCTTATGCCTCAGAGTTTGCACACCTGCTGTAGACATTATGATGGGATTCCCCTGTCATTGTTCGGGTTTTAACTCCTATCATGGGGAATGCAACAAAAGTTGCTGAAATGCAGGTGAATGGGAACATCCTGATTGACCGGATCACAGTCAGGATTTATGGCAGGGGAATCTTGCTCTTGGAGCATCCATGACATATAGGAATTTGGTGGCTCACTCATCCCATCATGTTGTACCTGTAACTATAATGTCACTTTTCGAGGAGGGTCACCTCTTTTACTATGTAGAGAAAGTAAAATATTGTTTGTTCTTCAGGTATTGACAGTTGGATTAACTTGAGCCGTGTAAATCCTGATGAAGAAGTCCAAGGAGAGATCTACCTTGAGTTACATATAATGCAAGATCAACACAAATGTAACCTGCACTGCCATGTCTTAGAGGCCAGGTAAATGTTGCTAACTATTCTGTCCTGGTAATTCCATGTAGATATATTGTGATGAGTTAGGCAATAAGTTTTTCATAAAAGAACCAGGGAAGATAATGGGGCAAAGATTAAGTAGTTGTAATTTGGGTCATGTCATTGTTGTGCCCTCCTAAGGGTATCTGGTAAAACCCCAATAATCACAAGTGTTGCTTTCTAATTAAGAATAACTTGCATGGATATGGCTATTTCTGACCTCCATAAGGGTCTATAACAAGCTCCTCTGGCCATCAGAGGCTCTTATTATTTGTGCAAAGATGTTTTCCAACAACCTTCTTCGCTATTCTATGGCGTAGGAAGGATCAAGTGTACTGAGGGCATGCTGCTACCAGCATTGGCTAAGCAAAGTGGCAAGTCCTAGGGCTCCAAACACCTATTCAGGATAGGCAAACGGAGCAGGCTGTTCGGCATACACTTCCTCATTCTTCACTACTACAACTACGCTAACACGCACTGGACCTCAGCACTCACCACCTCTAAATCAACAAGCACTTCGACACTTGCCTCCACTACACCGACTTTCACTTCACCACTCACAGCCACTGCACTGGAGCACACTTTGGCACTCTCTCTCAAATGTGATATACATTTTTAATTTAACTTTGCAAAGATTAACCAGTAACAAATAAAATAAGAACAGGAATTAAAACGTACCATTTTTTTATTTTTTATTTTTTTTGGGCTGCCAGTAGTGTATAGAACCTTAATGATTGCTATGGGTGAACGCCACACATTATTTGTTACTGCCTCATTAAAAGCCCACCTGTGTTCTTTAGCTGTTGTCTAAGCCTGACTGTATTTCAGCATTGCCTTTGAATGCATGCTGTTTCCTAAGATAGCAATAATTATTTGTACTTGAGAAATTGCAACTTCGATTTTCACACACCATCTTTTCTTTCTGCCTCAGCAGCTGTCAAAGACAACATATTTAAATGGCTCTTTTGTGTTACTGCAAAAGGCAGTGCCAAAAATATCAAGAGTTCTTCATAAATGTCAGCTCTTTGCCAGTAATCCTTATTTGCATATCTATGGGGTCAGTAACTACTGCCAAAAACCAGTCTCTCTGTACCCAAGACAATAGTTGTGTTGGGGAACCCTATTATTCTGTACTTTTCAAACTTTACTAATCTCCATAAAGTTTCTTCCCAATGGTTTTATTCACAAATGTATGTGCTTGGGAAATGCAACCTCAGATCTAGAGATTTAATGACAATTTGCCAGCTTTGCGCGTGAAGCAGAAAATACTGTAGTTTCCTAGCAACAGGTTTATGTGCTTAGCAACCGAAGAATTGTTTGAAGTGTGGGGATCGCTGGAGCCAATAAAGGCCTGAGGAGTATGTGAAGGGCTTTCACATAGAGAAAAATAACCGTGTGGAGGGTGGAATTAATAACTGGCACTCTGTGGCACAAAACAACATAGTGAGTGTGTTGTGTTTAGTTAGCTAGCACGTGGTTTCCAAACAACGCAGGGAAATGCAGTGTAGTATGTTAAAAAGAATGATATTCTTTTACATGCATTATCATAGATGAGGGTAAAGGAGTTGGCACTATGGGGGGCACTAAGAATGGCTGATGCTCAGTGAAATTTACAGGGCAAAATTTTGTGGAAGCGTGGCCGCTAGTCATGGTTCATTTCAAACCCGCAGCAGAAAAATAAATCTAGCATTTGCTTGGTTGTTCAGAACAAAATCTCCCTTTTCCTCCTTTATTTATAAAATAAAGGATCCTAGTGCATGTCATCTTCCAGCACAGAGCCTTAAGGAGTGGCTGTGCCTAACACAGAACAAGGAGAGTATACAGAGCAAGGACTTACTTTAGGGTTTGTGTTGAATAAGTGTTTGGGTCAGAGATTAGCAGTTAATTCTTCTGTCCCACCATCTGTACCTCAGATCTGTTAAATGGAGCTATGTTGATCGAAGAATCTTCTGTACCTGACATACTTATGGGTGTGTTGGAAGCCAGTTACCTGACTGCGTGCTTTTTCATCCATTAACCCCTATGTCAATATTGTGTCCTGTAATAATGTGGGGGCAGGTGGATTGAACCACAGCATGTAGTGAGTGACCAGATATCCTGCACCCCTAGGTATGTGTCAGATGCAAATGGTTCTTCAGTGCAGTTGTGGTGAAGTTGATGTCAAGGAAATATACTCGGCTCCTATTTCCTGTTGTAAGATGACAACATAGAGCTTTTGTAGACCAAGTGTTGTCAGGCATCCCAGTTGTCTTGCTAAAGTACTTAGC
Organism: Lithobates clamitans; assembly: GCA_037952925.1. Taxonomy (NCBI): domain Eukaryota; kingdom Metazoa; phylum Chordata; class Amphibia; order Anura; family Ranidae; genus Lithobates; species Lithobates clamitans. The sequence goes on from JBBGZY010001350.1 coordinate 3,831,482, forward strand.
CACTGCTACTCTCGGATTCCAATAAACAACTCTCGGATCCAATAAACATAAGGGCTCCTAATTTTGTAGTTTAAGATTAAAACTAGGAGGACTGATTGAGATAACAGGATGTGCATACAGGGCAACTCTGAATTTTTGAATTTCAACCATTTTTTCTTTGCACTTATCAAACATACAGTTGTGCTCATAAGTTTACATATCCTGGCAGAATTTATGATTTTTTGGCCACTTTTCAGAGAATATGAATATGAATGATAACAAAACATTTCTTTCACTCATGGTTAGTGTTTGACTGAAGCCATTTATTATCAATCAACTGTGTTTACTCTTTTTAACCACTTCAGCCCCGGACCATTTGGCTGGCCAAAGACCAGAGGACTTTTTACAATTTGGCACTGCGCTGGTAATTGCGCGGTCATGCAATGTTGTACCCAAACTTAATTTCTGTCCTTTTTTTCCCCACAAATAGAGCTTTCTTTTGATGGTATTTGATTGCCTCTGCGATTTTTATTTTTTGCGATATAAACGGAAAAAGACCGAAAATGTTGAAAAAAAAGATACTTTCTACTTTTTGTTATAAGAAAAATCCAATAAACTCAATTTTAGTCATACATTTAGGCCAAAATGTATTCAGCCACATGTGGACAAGGTATGGTGAGAAATAATCCTGCTCTAGTGAGGCCGTTTGTTGTAAGAGAAGGGTAGTATTGTAAAAAATGAGAGGACTGGAGGAGATAGTGAAGCGTGTCCCGCTGCCTTAACTGACCAGGGGTGGTCTGGAAAAGACTGTTTAGTAGGAGGTGGATGGAGGGCGCGTGATCGGACGCTCACATCAAAACAGGTTAGGTTTAATCATGTATATGGAATACAAACATATAAAAATTAAATCATACAATTACTACGTAGCATAAAAACAGGTAACAAAATACGTACTAAAAAGTTAAAATTGGGGTATGCCCATGTTGAAGCAGGTAATTAAAAAAGATACACTACTTTCAGGCATCCACGGCTCCAGCTACCTTAAAGGACACCTCCTACCCCTTCCAACTTCCAGGATTAAACGGCTTCCCACCCCTAAGGACACATACAGGCTGCAGCTGCTCCTCCATACCTACTGGAGACAGGCACATCCAACAGCCAAGCACCACTGCAAACGAAAATACAACTATATACATATGTAATACATTTATAGAACGCCTGGACGGGGACTGGTATGGAACCTAGAATAACTAAATATCCAATACAGGACATACCCTCCAACTAGCCACTTCTTCCCATGTACACATGTCGGCCTACTGGCCCTTACAGACTGTGCTCCTGTTCACCTGGCCCTGATGAAGAGGTTACCCTCGAAACGCGTCAGAATTTTTTAATTACCTGCCTCAACATGGGCATACCCCAATTTTAACTTTTTAGTACTTATTTTGTTACCTGTTTTTATGCTACGTAGTAATTGTATGATTTAATTTTTATATGTTTGTATTCCATATACATGAATAAACCTAACCTGTTTTGATGTGAGCATCTGATCACGCGCTCTCCATCCACCTCCTACTAAACAGTATTCAGCCACATGTCTTTGGTAAAAAAAATGTCAATAAGCGTATATTTATTGGTTTGCGCAAAAGTTATAGCGTCTACAAACTAGGGTACATTTTCTGGTATTTACGCAACTTTTAGTTTTTTAGGTGCTAAAATGGCAGGGCAGTACAAACCCTCCCCCCAAATGACCCCATTTTGGAAAGTAGACACCCTAAGGAAATTGCTAAGAGGCATGTTGAATATTGAGCCCATTGAATATTTTATATTTTGTGATTGAATAATGACAAAAAAAAAAAAAATTACAAAAAGTTGTCATGGTTATATGTGGAATTGCACCCCAAAATAAATTTTGCTGCTTCTCCTGAGTACGGGGATACCAGATGTGTGGGACTTTTTGGGAGCCTAGCACTGCCTTCAGGATTTCTAAGGGCGAAAATTTTTGATTTTACTCCTCACTCTACCTATCACAGTTTTTAAGGCCTAAAAATGCCAAAATGGCACAAAACGTAGCAAAATAACCCCATTTTGGAAAGTAGACAACCCAAGCTATTTGCTGAGAGGCATGTTGAGTCCATGGCATATTTTATATTTTGCCACAAGTTGCGGGAAAATGTCAAACTTTTTTTTTTTATTGCACAAAGTTGTCACTAAATGATATATTGCTCACACATGCCATGGGCATATGTGGAATTACACCCCAAAATAAATTCTGCTGCTTCTCCCGAGTACGGGGATACCACATGTGTGGGACTTTTTGGGAGCCTAGCCGCGTACGGGGCCACGAAAACTAAGCACTGCCTGATAAAATGCCAAGATGGCACAACCCCCCCCCCCAAATTACCCTATTTTGGAAAGTAGACACCCCAAGCTATTTGCTGAGAGGCATGGTGAGTATTTTGCAGCTCTCATTTGTTTTTGAAAATGAAGAAAGAAAATATATTTTTTTTTTTTTCAATTTTCAAAATTTTGTGACAAAAAGCGAGATCTGCAAAATACTCGCCATACCTCTCAGCAAATATATGCCAAAGAATGGGGGCATCCGCCCCAAAAGTTAGGAGCAAATCGCTCCTCCATCCCTGCTGCCCCCATGCTTCAGCATATATGCTCTTTTTTTGAACTGTGGTGGTGAAATCGCCTCTGACAGCACTGGAGTCACGGCTTTATGTATCGTGGAAGCAAACGCTGTTGCTGTCAAGATAAATAAATCCACGCTGCAGCTGAATGGTGCACCTGAAAACAAAAAAAATGGTTAACAATAAAACACAGTAAACAGTAAAGTATAAAAAAATGACATACCTAAAAAGCAAACGCGATAAAACATAAAAAAAAATAAAACATTCCAGAATAGAATACAGTAAAAAAGAGCAGAACAATAAAACAACTATTTTAGTTTTTTTTATTTTATATTTTTTTGGTGTATGTTTAATTTTTTACGTTTTTTTTTTTTTTTTACACACTTTTATTTGTAACTGTAACTGTAATGGTTCGGTTCCAGGTTTGGGTCTCTCAAAATGCGATGGCATCTTGGGAGACCCTGTGACAGTGTGCCTAGTCTGTGCAATGCTGTACCCTACGCTAAAACTCAACTAGTGTATGGTAGCGCTCAAAACATTCACCAATGCAAAGACCAAGATTGTCAGGACAGGAGAGACAATAAAAGCGAGTGTCACGCCTATATCCGCGCTTTCTACAGACACAACATTTTCTTTGGGGGGCTCGTTGGGTAGGGGTACTCAGGAGGACATAAGGAAAATGCCTCTCATGCAGCCGGCTTACTGCATTTGTATTGGGAAAGGGAGGTGGAGCACCGTCTGGAAATAGAAGGGCTCTAACGATCTCTTCCTGGAATTTAAAGCGGAGTTCCACCCTAAAGTGGAACTTCCGCTCATCGGATTCCTCCCCCCTCCGGTGTCACAATTGGCACCTTTCAGGGGGGAGGGGGGTGCAGATACCTGTATAATACAGGTATCTGCACCCACTTCCGGGTATAGCTAGCCGCAGCTAGCCGCAGAGTCCCCGCCCACCCCCGTTGTGTTGTGGGAAATACACAGTTCCCACAACACAACGGGGACCATTGAGAAAGCGCAGCGCGACTCGCGCATGCGCAGTAGGGAACTGGGCAGTGAAGCGGCAACGCTTCACTTCCTGATTCCCTCAGTGTGAATGGCGGCGGCAGCACCCGAGGATCGAGGGACGGCTCGGTCTCGGGTGCCGACATCGCTGGACCCCGGGACAGGTAAGTGTCCTTATTTTAAAAGTCAGCAGCTGCAGTATTTGCAGCTGCTGACATCTAAACTTTTTTTTTTTTTTAAGTGAAACTCCTCTTTAAGGAATGATCCAGTCTGTCCTGAAGCTCTGTATAGCACATGAGCGTTCAGCAAAGCCAATTGAAATAAGTATACAGACACATTTTTATACCAGCATCTGGTCTTACAGGCAACTAGGTACGGCACCAACAACTGGTCGTTGAGGTCCACCCCTCCCATATTTTGGTTATATTCGTGGACACAGAGGGGTTTCTCCACAACACCAGTCGCCGTAGTAATTTGGACCGTCGTGTCTGCATGAAGGGAGGTAAGAATGAAAACGTTCTTATTATCCCTCCACTAGCGAGCAAGTTATTACACTTCAAGCAGGCTCTCTCCCCCAGCCTAAGAGGGGAATCTACAAGCCACTAGGGAAAGCCCCGGCGAATAGGGCCATGCTCAAATCTGATGATCAAACAAGTGACTAAAAAGTGGCACGCTCGTGTAATAATTGTCCACGTACAAGTGGTACCCCTTTCTGAATAAGGGTGACACCAAGTCCCACACAATCTTGCCAGCGCTTCCTCTGTAGTCAGGGCAGTTTGTCGGCTCTATGTGACTATCTCTTCCCTCGTAAACCATAAAACTACATGTATAGCTTGTCGCCCTGTCACAGAGCTTATACATCTTGACCCCGTATCTGGCACGCTTGCTGGGAAGATACTGTTTGAATGACAAGCGGCTGAAAAACTTAATCAGGGACTCAATGCAGACAACTTAATGGTGAGTAAACAAGTCTGCAAAACTTTGGTTGAAGTGGTTTACGAGGAGCCGAATTTTGTAGAGCCGATCGTATCCAGGGTCTCCACGAGGACGACAGAGTTCATTGTTGTTGAAGTGCATGAACCACAAGATATGCTCTTATCATGCCCTGGTCATGGAGGCAGAGAACATGGGCATATGGTGAATTGGGTCAGTGGACCAATATTACCGCAGCTCACTCTTTCTGGCTTTGCCGATGAGGAGGGATAGGCCCAGAAAGATCTTAAATTCGGAAACCGTAATTGGTTTCCAATCTCTGGCAAGGGAGGACTGGGGATTAGTGGCGATGTGTTGACCAGCATGCAAATTGCTTTGGTCCACAATAGATCTATAGGGATCTTCGGTGAAAAACAGCGAACAATATCAAGTGACGTAAAATCAACTGTTTCCACCTGAATGCCGGGTTGGCCAGTGAAAGGGGGAAGTACGGGTGCTGCAGAAGTGGTGGGTTCCCAATTAGGATTGGCGAATGCAGCAGGAAGGGCACTATGGGCTCGACGGGCCTGTCTTTGTCTTCTTGGTGGCAGCGGGACACTACTTGTGCTTGCCACCTCGGCAGCTTGAACTGCACTTATGGGACTCACCACGTCACCAAGTGTTACTGCAGTGCTGGATGTACGACCAGGGTATACTAGGCCGCTGGTGCTTGTCAGTTCACCAGAAGGAATAGCGGCACTAGTACTTCTCTGCTCCATACGAGAGCCCTGCGGTTCTTGCACCTCAACAGCAGAAGAAGTCTGAGCCTGAATCTGACAGATGAGTGACTTCCTTTTCACTATCTGTCATGCTCAGAAACGTGTAGACCTCTTCACTAGTGTACCTTCAATTTGCCATTTTGGGCTCTAAATTTAGTCGTACACTAGTGAGACTCACAGGTAAAAAAGCTCCTGACTGTCAGCGACTGTATCAAAACGCTACCATAAAAACTGTTAGCGATCGCAGGGATCAGGCCTGACTCTACAAACGCTGCAGTTATGTGTTTAGTAAGTGACAGTGATTGATCGATACTGCACTTGGGTGGGCTGGGCAGAGGGGCAAAACGCAGGTTCTAGTAGGTATCTGGGCTGATCCTAATCAAAAGTTTACATACCCTGGTGATTTTGGCCTGATAGCATGCACACAAGTTGACATAAAGGGGTTTGAATGGCTATTAAAGGTAACCATCCTCACCTGTGATCTGGTTGCTTGTAATTAGTTTGTGTGTATAAAAGGTCAATGCGTTTCTGGACTCCTGACAGACCCGTGCATCTTTCATCCAGTGCTGCACTGCCATTTCTGGATTCTGAGTCTTTCAATTGTCAAAAGACTTGTCAAAGGATCTGCGGGGAAAGGTAGTTGAATTGTATAAAACAGGAAAGGGATATAAAAAGATATCCAAAGAATTGAGAATGCCAATCAGCAGTGTTCAAACGCTAATCAAGAAGTGGAAAATGAAGGGTTCTATTGAAACCAAACCACGGTCAGGTAGACCAACTGAAATTTCAGCCACAACTGCCAGGAAAATTGTTCGGGATGCGAAGAAAAACCCACAAATAACTTCAGGTGAAATACAGGACTCTCTGAAAACATGTGGTGTGGCTGTTTCAAGATGCACTATAAGGAGGCACTTGAAGAAAGATGGGCTGCATGTTCAAGTCGCCAGAAGAAAACCATTACTACGCGAATGCCACAAAGTATCCCGCCAAACAGCACAGAGACGAGCCTCAAACCTGGCACAAAGTCATTTGGAGTTATGAGATCAACATTTAGCTTTTTGGCCATTAACGCTACATTTGGAGAGTAGTCAACAAGGCCTATGATGAAAGGTACACCATTCCTACTGTGAAACACAGAACTGGATCGCTGATGTTTTTGGGGATGTGTGAGCTACAAAGGCTCTGGAAATTTTGTCAATTATTGGCAAGATGAATGCAGGATGGTATCAAAAAATACTGGAGGAACATTTGCATTCATCAGCCAGAAAGCTGCCCATGGGATGTACTTTGACATTCCAACATGACAATGATCCAAAACACAAGGCCAAATCGACCTGTCATTGGCTACAGCAGAATAAAGTGAAGGTTCTGGAGTGGCCATCTCAGTCTCCTGACCTCAATATCATTGAGCCACTCTGGTGAGATCTCAAACGTGCAATTTACAGGAACTGGAGGCTTTTTGCCAAGAGGAATGGGCAGCTTTACCATCTGAGAAGATAAAGAGCCTCATCCACAAATATCACAAAAGACTTCAAGCTGTCATTGATGTGAAAGGGGGCAATACACGGTATTACGAACCGGGGTATGTAAACTTTTTTAATCAGGGTCATTTGGGTAGTTTCTGTTGCCATTAGATTTAAAAAGAGTAAACACAGTTGATTGATAATAAATGGCTTCAGCCAAACACTAACCATGAGTGAAAGAAAAGTTTTTGTGTTATCATTCATATTCTCTGAAAAATGGCCAAGAAATGATAAATTCTGCTAGGGTATGTAAACGTATGAGCACAACTGAATATCACTAAACTCTTGCAATGATATATTTGACAAACAAATATGGAGCAAATACGAGAAGTTCATTAGGGTTTGTGAACACTTTATAAAATAGGGACACTTGCAAGATTCATATGCTTTCTTGCCACCTACAGCTGTGGGCAGGAGCATCCAATTTCTACCTTGGAGGTATGCTACTCTAAAGCCAGCCATACATGGATCAAACTTTAGCTGGTTCAGCAGAGCCCAGCTGAATTTCATTCCATGTATGGGCAAGGAGATTGTATAGAAGCCAATCTACCAGTCGATTTCTATACATCCACCCTGCCCCTTTTTCCCGCTCAATCAGCGCCGCCAGCTATAGCCAGCAGCGCTGATCGGTGTGTTCTGACAGCAGGGAAGAATGTCAGAATATAGCCGCTCAGTAGGAGTAATGGTGTAGTTGAATGAAAAGAAATGACCCGATGTTTTATCACGGTCTCGTGATATTTTAAGTTTATTTAGGGTTTTGATTCGATATGTGCAAAGAGATCACACAAATACTTAAAAGTATAACATTTAACATAAAGTATAACATTTATTAAAAGTAATGACAGATGGATAAAGAAAATATCAAGAATACTTAACTAAAGGTGCTGTTTCCGCCATGGGTCCCGTAACATGGCACAGGTGACCACAGACGCGTACCTCCATGAGGTAGCTCTGATGTGAGACAAAGACCTTATGGGATTTGGCTGTGGTAATATAGAACTTGTGTGTAAGGAACAAGACCACCCCCGGCCAACAACCCTGGTAAGCAACGATATGACCTTCACATTCTTGAGGGGAGGTAGCTAGCTTGTCCATATAGGTAGTCCACATGCCAATAAGAGGAGCCATGCAAGGTAACCAGAATAACCAGAATATTAGAGGCTGTAATAGATATTTGTGAGGCCATCCTTAATAAGGAATATGAAATATGCAATTTCCCCAACACCCAATTCCCCCGTCCACACATTTGAGGTGGATGGGGGAATTTTTTTTTTCTTCATTCATCACGCTGGTTCCTAATGCTGGGTACACACAGGCCAAAAATCAGCTCAAAATAGTCTGGTTCTGCAGGAACTAGCCAACTTTTGGCCTGTGCATACAGCTCTTATCAGTCCCACGACTGGCTTCTGTCAAACGAGTATGCTAGAAAACCAGCATCTGATCAGCTGATCACTGTGTTCTGATGGGGAAGGAGGGGCATTCCCCCATCAGAACACAATAGCTCAGCGGGGGAGATTGTCAAACTAACATTGTGTAGTTAGTACGGCAACCTCCCAGTTTTTTGCAGGCTGAGCAAAAAAAAAAAAACTTAGTTTGTACCAGGCTTAAAATGATTTTCAAGGTAATCTCTTTTTTTTTTTTAAATGAAATGGGAAACCTATCTATACTTGCCTGCTCTGTGCAATAGAATTGCACAGAGAGCCTGCAAACCTTCTCTTTTTAGGTCCCCCACCGGCTCCTGGCCCCTCCCCTCTGTCCAGTGCCCCCATGGGAAGCTGCTTCCCATGGCGGCACTCATGCGTGCCCCGCTCCCCTGTCACTTGCTTTGATAGACAGCACTGGGAGCTAATTGCTCCCGGAGCCCCAGCAAAGCCAGCGAGACCCAGAGTGAGGGTAGAGAAGAGCTGCAGACGTGCACAGCGCTGGATGGAGTAAGTGCTCAGGTAAGTAAAAGTGGGGGGGGGGGTGCTGACACTTAAATATTTTTTATCTTAATGCAAGGAATGCATTATGGTAGAAAACGTTTAGGCTTTAAAACCACTTTAAGGCTGAGCCTGTGTTTTCAGAAGAATGATATGCTTTTGTACAGTATAGCTTGATGAACTTGTTTGTCATGCCTTTGAAAAGTTCCTCAGTGGGGTGAGCTTAGTTATAGAAAAATGTATTTCAGTTCCACTTGCCTTGAATTACCTGTAATGAAATTTAAATGACAAGAATAATGAGGTAATTTGAGGGCATTGTTAGGAAGAAGTTTGAGTATCTCTTCTTTGGTACCCCTCACAGGAAAAGTTAATAATCCACCCGGGTGGGACATACTGCAGTCCTTTCCCCTGACTCAGATGAGGAAAAATATAGCACTTTAAAACGAATGTCAGCTGATTAAATGAGGACAGGGCTAACCATATTTACCGTCACTGCAAAATTTGTATTTATTACCTTTTTTATTTTTATTGTCCTATTGTTGCATTAAACTCTTTGGAGAACAGGAGTAATTGTTGTTTTTTTCTTCCTTCCTTGTAATGAAAGTTGCCAGACTGGTATGCACCACTGCTAGTGATTTCAGTTTAAGGCTGATTTGAAATATAACGTTCCTTGTTGTGTAAGATTTCATCATTCACCTCCCCAGAGATTTGGCGCCTCGGGATATCTCTGGAACATCAGACCCCTTTGTTCGTATCTTCTGCAACAATCAGACTTTGGAGACCTCAGTAAGTACAATACTCCTCTATGAATGAGATAATTGCTTACTGTACAATTACACTTTTTGTGACTGCTCCACATGCACAATTACTTGCGCCTAGTACACATGGGCCGAATGTCGGGTGGCATCAGCCGGTTTGAATAGAAACTGGCCGGCATTCTGCCCGTGTGTTCTGGAGTCGGTCTGACAGAAGCCGACCTTCTGTCGAAGGAGCGTGACCTAAAAGGGGCCTAACCCCCTGTCAAAACACCATTCACAGCAGGGGAGATCGCTGAACTAATGTCGGATTGTTAGTACAGCGGCTCCTCCTGAGCCATCTGTTATTTTTAGTTCAGCCATGCTGGGTTGAACGAAAGAAAACTATTAGTGTGTACGAGGCTTTATTATCCTTTTTTGCTCTAGGCTTCTTTCAGTTTGTTGTGTAAACCAAGTTTTAATGAAATCCAAACTGTGTATTAGTGTTTATTAAACATTTGTTGGAATTAGGTTAAAGTGACACTAAACTCTGGTATAAAAAAGATTTAAGTATGCATTTCCCTTCTGCTGCTTTCAACCTATGGCAAAACTCCAAATATCTTAATTCTTTCTTTTGAGGGTGGCTACGTTCTTTCTTTATGATCCCCACTGTATGTATGTACTTGGCCACCCCATCTTGCTTGCTCCAAGATGGACTAAGGACTGTGGGATTTATAGTGTTCATAGAGCAGTGCACATGAACACGACTAACGTACACTGCTTGTCCCAACAAACGGAGGCAAGGGGGAAAAGGAGAGGTTTGGCAGCTCATGATGGATGTGATAAAAAAGCAGAAAAACACATTAAGAAACCATTTCATGAAAAATAGATTACAGAGTCATTAAGTAGTGGTGGATGTGTATGAATTATTTTTGGAGAATAAGGATATCGTTCAGTATTTTAATTTTAACTTGAAATCATCATAAATACATCTTGCGAACTGTGGTAAAGGGTAAGAAAAAACATTTAAAGCTGAACTTTTCATATTTTCATTAAAAAAAGTTTTCAATGTGTTATTACACAGAACTAGCATAGGTTTTACTTCTAATATTTGTTAACTTTTACACCCTGTACTGCAGTGGATGAATAAACCAGTCACTGTTCCTTCTTCTTTATTGGCCCAGGATGTGGTTTGTACTGAAGAGGATCATCTTGCTTAAAACGTATCTAAACACAAACAAAAATATTCTATTTCCGTTTATTAGCTACTGTAGTGGCTGCATTTGTTTTCTTTTTTTTTTTTTCAGGATTTTTCCCCCTTTATTTTCACAGGGTAACTCTGTGAATAACATGTTTTCTGTCCCTTCATAGTTACATTCCCTTACTGTAATGTATCTATGGAGGTAGCTATGATTGTCACACAAGCTTTACCATAAACATGCCTTTGCTCATCTCCATTATATGGTAATTTTTGGGATTGGTAGTTTATGCAAGAACAATATAATTGTTTCTGCTTTCTTTTTAGCATACAGAAAGTGGCAAGGACACTGCATTTCTGGCAAGATTAACAGCCACCACATCTAAGGATTTGTAAAATGCAATAAATTATAAGTTTTGTTGGGGTTTAGATACGCTTTAACTGCAGTAAGGTCACAAACCTGTTTTTTCTGTCTAGGAGTGGTAACTATATCACAACACTGGCTGAAAAGCTACAAATTACTCTGCATTATTTTATTGTAATTAAGTTTTACAGTTTTATTGTTGAATTGAAAATCATAATCATATCAATATAGTTATGGTTAAGGTATTTGGATTGGAGCTAATTGTTAGGGACTTTAAATGAAGACCTGACCTGGTAAGGTCAGTTATTCCATCCCACGGGACTTTAAGTGAAATTGTGACCTGGTAAGATCACACATTTCCATCCCTGTTTTGGTCAAGAAGGGGAAGGGCAAGGGGGTGGGACTTTAATTGAGGCACGTGGTTGCAAAAGAATAAATTGGTGAACAAAGTTGGAATTTATTAGTTGCCATAAGGTACAATTAGAATACATCATGTAAAAGATATATATAAAAACATAATAGAATGATACAGAGGATAATACAGTACATGTTATTTAATGTTGGAATATCACATGATATGGCAAACAACAGTCTCCAGAGTGCACCAAGAACGCAATACCGTTAAAAATATAATGGATGATACTGCCTGCAAAAACCTCTGGCCTCAATGATCCAGGAATATAGTATTGTATGTTGGCTTGTACAGTAATATATATAACCAGAAACATAATATATGGAAGCTCTACGCGTTTCGTGGCTGGAAGGCCACTCGTCAGGAGCAAGCACCTGATATAGCTACGGGTAAGGGAAATAGTAATTGATTAGGAGGTATGAAAAATATAAGTGTAAACATGGACGGGGTAAGACTAAACACCCATACCAATTGACTCACTCGGGTTCATGCGGAGATGATGCGGTGCCGGGTAGCGCAAGCCATCCAAAAGTACTCCCAACCGGGAGCTAGGGTGGGTATCCCTGCAGCAGCGCCCAACAGGTATCGACCAAGACAGGCATGGGACCAGGAGGCGACCTAAGTGTAAAATGAATGGGAAGGTGAACCAAAGTGTTCACAAAGGGAGATGGTGACGTGCATAGGTAGATGGAAAGATCCATGAAGAGGAGAAAGATGAGTGATGAAAATAGCAACCGAACAGTGATGGGAAAGCAAGGGAGTGAATGAAAGGTACCATTAGAACTGGTGAAGGAGGAGACCAAGAGCATGGTGGAGATACCTGTGATGAGAGAAGCAACAAGGTGAAACAGAATCCTAGGTTGAGTGCAAACCATGTGTGGAAAGAAGCCTCGTGTGCCAAATGCTGCTTGGAAGACGCCCCTATGAGCGCCGCTACAGGACCACCCACCGACATCATGCCGCGTAGCAGGAAAGGGGGGAGGGGCAAGGCGGGTCGGCAAGTTATGGTTAAAATGTATATGGGCCTGCTAATAAAGGCATGGAGCATTCTGCAATGCACAGTAAAGGCTTATGTAGAGAACAGTGTTTCTCCCCATGTTAGTCAGTATGATTATAAAAACAGTTTAGGAGGAAGTCAGACACATGTCAAATGTACATTACGTTTAAATAAACTAAGAATGATCTCAGACGTATCCCAAATACACTTTGTGCATAATTATTAGGCAAGTGAGTATTTTGACCAAATCATCATTTTTATGCATATTGTCCAACTCCAAGCTGTATAAACTTGAATGCTTATTGGATTTATTCATATCAGTTGATTTGTATTTGTGTAATGTGGGAGGGTGTGGCCTAAGGAGATGAACACCCTATATCAAGGTGCATAATTATTAGGCAGCTTCTTTTCCTCAGGAAAAGTGGGCCAAAAAAAGAGATTTTACTGACTTTAAACAGTCAAAAATGGATGCAGCACTCTTGAAAGTGCTAAGATATTGGGATGTGATCATGGAACCATCAAACATTTTGTTGCAAATAGTCAACAGGATCGCAAGAAACATGCTGAGAAAAAAATGCAACTGCAACCTACCTAGAGTGCCCAGAAGGTGTTCGGTTCTTAGAGACATGGCCAATGTAAACAAGGCTGAAACCCGAGCACCACTGAACAAGACACATTCGTTGAAACATCAAGATTGGGCCAAAAAATATCTGAAGATAGACTTTTCATAGGTTTTATGGACTGATGAGATAAGAGTGACTCTTGGGGGACCAGATGGATGGGCCTGTGGCTGGATCAGTAACGGGCACAGATCTCCACTTCGACACCAGCAAGGTGGAGGTGGGGTACTTTTATGAGCTGGTATTATTAAAGATGAGCTAGTTGGACCCTTTCGGGTTGAAGATTGATTCAAAATCAACTCTTAAACATACTGCCAGTTTTTAGAAGACACTTTGTTCAAGCAGTGGTACAGGAAAAAGTCTACATCTTTAAAGAAGACTATGATATTTATGCAGGACATTGCTCCATCGCATGCATCGAAGTACTCCACTGCGTGGCTAGCCAGTAAAGGCCTTAAAGATGAAAAAAATGATGACATGGCCTCCTTCCTCACCTGACCTAAACCCTGTTGAGAACTTGTGGGCCCCTCTTAAACGGGAGATTTACGGTGAAGGAAAACCATACACCTCTCTGAACAGTGCCTGGGAGGCTGTGGTTGCTGCTGCACAATAAGTTGATCTTCAACAGATCAAGAAACTGAGAGACTCCATGAATTGAAGGCTTATGACTGTTATTGAAAAAAAGGGTGGCAATATTGGTCACCGTTTTATTTTTTTTAATGTCAGAAATGTTTATTTGTACATTTTGAGATGTTTGTTTATTATTCTCACAGATGAAAATAAACAAGATGGGAAAATTTTTGTTTTTCCATTTAGAGCCCTTTCACACTGGGGCGGTTTGCAGGCGCTATTGCGCTAATAATAGTGCCTGCAAACCGACCCGAAAGTGCGGCTGCTTTCATTCCAGTGTGAAACCCCCGAGGGCTTTCACACTGGAGCGATGCGCTGGCAGGACGGTAAAAAAAGTCCTGCTAGCAGCATCTTCGTAGCGGTGAAGGAGTGGAGTGTATACCGCTCCTGTCCATTGAAATCAATGGGACGGCGCGGCTATACCGCCGGCAAAGCGCCTCTGCAGAGGCGCTTTGCGGTGGTATTTAACCCTTTCTCTGCCGCTAGCAGGGGGGTAAAACCGCCCCGCTAGCGGCCGCATACCGATGGTAAAACGCAGCTAATGGTGGCGTTTTACCGGCGACGCCGCCCCCGCCCCAGTGTGAAAGGGCTCTAAGTTGCATAGTAATCCTGCATACTAAGGGTCCTTTCACACTGGGGCGGTTTGTAGGCGCTATTGCGCTAATAATAGCGCCTGCTAACGACCCGAAAGTGCCGCTGCTTTCATTCCAGTGTGAAACCCCCGAGGGGCTTTCACACTGGAGCGATGCGCTGGCAGGACGGTAAAAAAAAGTCCTGCCAGCATCATCTTCGGAGCGGTGAAGGAGCGGAGTGTATACCGCTCTTTCACCGCTCCTGGCCATTGAAATCAATGGGATGGCGAGGCTATACCGCCGGCAAATCGCCTCTGCAGAGGCGCTTTGAGGTGGTTTTTAACCATTTCTCGGCCGCTAGCGGAGGGTAAAACCGCCCCCGCTAGCGGCCGCATACCGACGGTAAAGCGCCGCTTACAATAGCGGCGCTTTACCGCCGACGCCACTGCCCGCCCCAGTGTGAAAGGACCCTAAGCCTCCATTCACATTGACTGCGGCTTTGAAAAAGTGCGACTTCATCTGAAATCTCACGATTGCAAAGCCGCATGTAAATGCAACTTCGGGTGCGACTTAGAAGACATCTGTGCAGCTTCATGCACAGATGTCAATGCAAGTTGCTCCCAAAATTGCCAAAAGTAGTGCAGGAACTACTTTTTCAAATCGGTGTGGCACTGCAAAGTTGGCGTTGCACCGCTTTGAAAAGTGCGAGCAATAGGGTGCAACTTGTCATGCGGCTTGACCTGTCAAATCGCATGACAAGTCACTCCAATGTGAACGGGGGCTAATAGTTGCCGAATAATTGTGCACATGTAGAAAAACCCCACTTTTACTTTCTTAAATATTCAGGTTTGGGGTTTAGTAACAATTTTGATTAATCGAAAGCATTGTAGTTGCTGAATAATGAAATGAATCCTCAAAAATACAACTTGTCTAATTGTGCACACAGTGTACAAGTTTGATGCACCTGAAAGCACGATGCATCTGCTCATCTATCATAGTTGCCAACTGTCCCGGATTTCCCGGGACATTCCCGGGACTTAGATGCCATTCCCGAATTTGTGGTGTCCCGGTAAATGTCCAGAGAAATCCGGTTCTTCACGATTTTGCCGCCGCCGCCGCCGCTAGAGGTCCGCGGCCGGCGGAGACATTGTCTCCGCCGGCCGGCATTTTAAAGAAGTTCAGGAAGACGGCTAGGGGGGGCTAGACTGAGCTCCTGCGTCGCCGCCCACCCACCGCCTTGCTCCGCCTACCACCCGCCCCGCTGCCAGTCTGATTTGGAAAGGGGCGGGGGTTCTAGCCATGCGGTCGCTACAGTAGGAACCTCTGAGGTGGGGGGGCGCACTGCTGTGGGAATCTAATGTAAGGGGGGGGCTCCACTGGGGACACCTGATGCAAGGGGGCTCCACTGGGGCCACCTAATGTGAGGGGGGGCTCCACTGGGGACACCTGATGCAAGGGGGGCTCGCCGGGGACACCTGATGTGAGGGGGGCTTCACTGGGGACACCTAATGTGAGGGGGGCCTCACTGGGGACAACTGATGTGAGGGGGGCTCCACTGGGGACACCTGATGTGAGGGGGGCTCCACTGGGGACACCTGATGTGAGGTGGGGCTCTGCCGGGGACACCTGATGTGAGGGGGAGCTCCACTGGGGACTCCTGATGTAAGGGGGGCTCCGCCGGGGTCTCCTGATATGAGGGGGGGCTCCGCCGGGGACTCCTGATGTGAGGGGGGGCTCCGCCGGGGACTCCTGGTGTGAGGGGGGCTCCGCCGGGGACTCCTGGTGTGAGGGGGGCTCCGCCGGGGACTCCTGGTGTGAGGGGGGCCTCCGCCGGGGACTCCTGATGTGAGGGGGGGCTCCGCCGGGGACTCCTGATGTGAGGGGGGGGCTCCGCCGGGGACTCCTGGTGTGAGGGGGGCTCCGCCGGGGACTCCTGGTGTGAGGGAGGCTGCGCCGGGGACTCCTGGCGTGAGGGGGCTCCACCGGGGACTCCTAGCGTGGGGGGGCTCCGCCGGAGACTCCTGGTCTGAGGGGGGGCTCCGCCGGAGACTCCTGGTGTAAGGGGGGGGCTCCGCCGGGGACTCCTGGTGTGAGGGGGGGCTCCGCCGGGGTCTCCTAGCGTGGGGGGGCTCCGCCGGAGACTCCTGGTCTGAGGGGGGGCTCCGCCGGAGACTCCTGGTGTAAGGGGGGGCTCCGCCGGGGGAGGACTCCTGGTGTGAGGGGGGGCTTCGCTGGGGACATCTGATGTAAGGGGGGCTCTGCTGGGACACCTGATGCAAGGACGGACTCTGCTGGGACATCTGACGCAAGGACGGACGGCTGGTGGCAGGCGACGTGGCTAGTGGCACACTCAGGGATCCCACTGATTCTGCATTATGGTGATTTGAATGATTTCATTTTATATTACAATGTAATAATAGAAATAATGCACTTCAATCATCCTGACACCATAACAACCATGGTGCCGGGATGATTGAAGTGCTAACACCAGGTGTTTGGAGTATCTTTATCTGCTGATTGTTAAACTTTCTAGAATACACATTTTTATTGTGTAGAATCTGGGTCTGCTGTCCCGTCATTTCCCTCTCCCCCTTTTCCCCCTTTCCCCCTCTCCCCCTTTCCCCCTTTCCCCCTCCATCCTTCATTCATCTCAGACTCTAACCACACCCTCTTGAGCCACGCCCATTTAAGCCATGCCCACGATGTCGCGTAAACCACGCCCATTTTTCGCCGTGGCGCGATTCGCGCACCGCGCTTGTATATTTTTCCTAAACCACACCTACAAACGAATGCCCCGCCCCCTAATTATTGTACGGCTCCGCCTACAGCCACAAAAGTGACCCACATTTTTTTTTACAATGTTGGCAACTATGATCTACCCATACCTTAAACATGTTTGCTTGCAAAGGATTACACTTTGCACATCACTAATACTTTTTGTTCTGTCTTACATCCTTATACAGTCTTGCATAATGTGGGGCGATGTAATACTCATGGAAATGCAGGTTCAGTAGTTTACAAGAAGTCTGTATTCTCACTGATATAGAGCAGTTACTTTGTTTAGACTATTTGTTATTCATTGATCTAAATTCCAGCAGACCTAGCCTCTTGGCCCAGTCATTGAATGTCACAGAACATCAGATGTTTGGTAATCTTGTCCATTTATGAAATGTCCTGTCATTTGGCAATCAATGTCATGTGCTTGTTGCTAGGCAGATATTAGCAATGAGGAGCATATTCATGGGATTTTCTTTAAATTACACTTTTTTTTTTTTTTTTAAATTGAAAACGCACAGCGTTTATGATGGCTGCCTATGCAAGTACCAGGTTTAGCATTTACTTGTTTGTCTGTGTCTAACACCCTAAAGTGCTTGATTTACCTGTACAGCACCTGCTGTGGTTCACTTATGCTATACTACTAAGCACTTTGTTGGCAGGTAATTAAAAGAACACGTTTTCCTCGCTGGAATGAGGTCTTAGAATTTGATTTACGAGGAATTGAAGAACTGGATCCTGGGGATCAAGTGATCAGTATTGAAGTTTGGGACTGGGATATGGTTGGAAAGAATGATTTTCTTGGACGTGTAAGTGTCTGTGTTTCTTATTCCCTTTTTATCTGTCCGTAGTTTGTCTCTTTCCTACTGTTTCATTAGATTTATTTACCTATTGTATGAATGATCTTCCTTTCTTCTGTGATACCACATATGTTTGAAAAGTGTCTTCCATCACTCACCCTGTCAACACCCCCCTCCAGGTGTGCTTTCCCTTGGAGCCCCTTCACAGAAATCCTGCGGTGACTGGCTGGTTTCGTCTCCTGCCTTTTGGAAACACGGATGAGGAGAATGGGTAGAATATTGCTTAAATATATTATCATACCATTACATTGTTTCCAAAAGGAGAGCAGTGGAGCAATGGGACAGTGATCCCTCTATTTTTCTCATCACTTTGACATGTCCAGACTGTGCATAGCCACTTATTTCTATTATGAAATAATTAGCACATTCAAAATAAAACATCATTTATATAAAATTTGTTCTTATCTGAAACTGATAGTAACAAAGAACATTATTATGTATCAAACAAAAAGTTAAGTGCCATGGCATACTTTATTTTAAAGTGCTACTAATCCCACAACAGAAAAATCAGTGTGTATATGCAGTAAAGCATGCTTGTTATACTCACTGTGGAACCTGAGGGGTTAATCCACTGCATTGTGTAAAAAGGCTGTTTGATCCTGTCTTCTCTGTTCCTCCCCTTCTTCCACAGTCCCCAAATCATCTCCTGTCCTGATAGAACAGAGGCTAGGGGACAAGCTGCACATGCTCTGTTTGGTGTGTATCGTTAGAGTGTTTTTTTTTTCTTGGAAGAGTACATGTGATCAGCACAGGGCCAATCAGCACTGTCCAGACAGAGGGTCAGGGGTCCTGTAGCCCTAAAGTCAGACAGTCAGAACAGAATGAAAACTCCTCCTACAAGCTTTAACCAGACACTAATAAAAGTCACAAGACTTTTAACTGCTGATAAAAAAAGATATTTAGCAGATTATATTTACTAAAACTATTGCATTTCCATGTTCTTTGTACCGTGGGAGACCAGATATAGTGAACGCAGGGTCCTGCGTTTAGTAACCCAATAAACAAGAAGCAGATAGTAGACGTTAGAAACGTTTATCAGGACTTGTATAGTAATGTTGAAGAGGTTCCACCACTCGCCCACGTGGCTAACTCTGTTCCCAACATGCATTTGAACTGATAAAGCTACTAGAATGTGTGGTAAATTGTCTCCTTTGTTACTGAACAAGTCCAGATGAATGTGACTACTGTCATCATTCTATACCATGAAGTCAACAGTTTACGCAGCTTTTTACAACTTGAGGGTAGACCATACAAATACAATACACTTTAATACAGTAGGAGTAAGAGGGCCCTGCTCCTTAGAGCTTACAATCTAAGAGGGGAGGTCAAGCGATACAAGAGGTCATAACTGTGGCGGATGTGCTGATAGAGAAAGTAAAAGTTGTTAGGTGGGGGCCAGATAGGCTTCTCTGAAGAGATGAGTTTTCAGGGATCGTCTGAAAGTGGACGGAGTAGGAGAAAGTCGGACAGATTGGGCTAGAGCATTCCAGAGGATGGGAGAGGCTCTGCAGAAGTTCTGAAGGCGAGCATGGGATGAGGTGTCAAGGGAGTTAGCGGGAGGTCTTGGGAGGAGCGAAGAGAATGATTAAGTTGGCATTTTGAGACTAGGTTAGTGATGTAGCTGGGGGCCAGGTTGTGGATGGCTTTGTAAGTTATTCTTAATATCTTGAATTTAATTTGTTGGTTGAGTGACAGCCACTTGAGGGATTAGCAGAGAGGTATAGCAGACGCTGAGCGGTTTGTGAGGTGGATGAGCCTGGCAGCAGCATTCATTATGGATAAATGATATGGTATATGATATGATAAATGATACCTGGATAAATGAGAACTTTCACAGACATTGAGGAGTTTCTACACCCCCATCCAAACCAAACTCCCAGTCTCCCTTTCCCTTTACTCTTAAAGTCAAGCCAATAAGCTTTAGCATAAGCCTAAAAAGTGTACCTTTTTGTTGTTCCTTTTTGAACTTAAGGCTCCACAATCTTTGTTCACATTATCCCTTACTTTATCCTGTACTGATGTTAAATTGTAATAATAATTAATAATATTGTGTCTTTATCGTATACTGTATGAAGGCATTTGTATCTAGGATTCAGATATGCTAGTAGTATATAATAAAGCCATTACATGCATTACCAGATAGTGTTGTGAACATCATTTTCATTTCATCATTGAAAGTCATTTTAAAACTGGAAAAAAGTATATCTGAAGCTTATATGCAGCTTCTATATGATGTATTATCACGCGGTGATTGGATTTAGGTATGCCATAACTGTATGGCTTAGTGCATCTGATGCTGCTAGTTGGCAAACGCCAACTTTTAATGCCTCTCACAGTTTATGAACTGGGGCTGAATGTAGTTAAAACCTATACAGAAATTAAATGCTGGCTCTTATCGTTAAGTACACATTTATATTCTTTGCAATTTGTTATTATTTAAAGCTCTTTCAGCCATATTAAGACAAATAGCAGTTTTCAATGCAGTGCAGCAGCCCATAATGACCATTCAAGCAGCATTCATATTTTATTGTTCTGACTATAGTTAACTGTTGAAAACTAAAATTTTGATTTGATTCCTGTTGCTGTTACCATAATTAAAGCAGAAGTAAACCCATCTATAAAATCATTCATTTACGACACGTGCCGCAAATGTAACACTCCCATTGGTTGTGCTCTCAACCAAACTGTCAAACCATCCAATGGTTGGTGTCATAACTGATCACACGTGCAGCTTCATGGCAGTTGTAGATTAAACAGAGGCAAAGATGGCAGCTTCCTCAGCTGAAAACGATAGGGAGGTTTACTTACACTTTAACTTCTTGTGTTGACAATGGGTTATTAATGTGCATTTTTCCATATGTGGTCATTCAGTCATGTGGCTCTGCCCAACTTATCAAAGAGAATGGTATAACACATAAAAATCAGTTGCATGTTTGTGTGTTCTGGGGTTTATAAATAAAAAACTCTATATGTATGCCACTGTGCATCCTATCTGGACTTGTTTCTCATTATTATTTCTTTTCTAGAGGGAAGCTTGGATCGCTGCGTGTCAAAATCGGCCTGTCTGAGGAACGTATCCTGCCCTCTGTGTATTATCAGAACCTTATTCAGCTCCTGGTAGAGTCTGTTCAATCCCCTGACCAGGTGGGATGCACAGATAGTTGTCTCACCACTGGTAGCTACTGGGTCGTATGTAACATTTCTGTGCTTTTATCCAGGGTGACTGCAGTGTGCTGGCTATATTAGAAGATATGTGTTCTGCTGAGAGCCGACAAGAAGTGGCAGTTAAGCTGGTGAAAATCTTTCTAGGACAGGGTCTGGCAGTAACCTTCCTTGACAGACTGAATATGCGAGAGGTGAATCGAACTGGTGAGGTCATCTTTGTCAAATGCTTTGTATTGTCATTATATTCATCATGCCCCTATCCCTCATTATTTTATTGCTGTCTCCACACGCATGCTGGAGCATTAAAGGGGATGTTTAGAAGTTTTTCTATTAAAAAAAAAAAAACACACACACTTCCTCACCTCTATGCTGCAGCATCAGTGTAATGCTGCAGCTGTCCCACGTTGGTTTTAAGTCAGTCACTGCTCTCTGCTTTGCTCCTTCAGTGCTCACTGTATAGTTGTAATCCTTCTAGAACCTATAACCTAGTCCTCTGGGTCACAGGACTAGAAACGCAAGGGCACTTCTGCGACCCACAAGATAAGTATGACATAAAAATCTTTGGCCATACTTCTTTTTGAATATGAACTTCATTAAACGTGCTTCTAAATCATGGAGAACTTTATGCTTACTGCACTTTACTGAAAGTTCTGAGTAATGCAAATTGTTCCAGGTGCAAAGACATGTCTAGTCATGGAGTCCCTGAGGTGCTCGCCACCAGGTCTTTCTAAGAATCTTTTACTAAGAGAAATATGAAGGGTTTACTAGTGACCTTATGGAAATGCTAGTTCTCTGAATGTCATGTTGATCTAATCACTTCAGTGCCTTTTGCTTTTTTGCTTTTTGAGTCCCTTACCTGGAGTATTAAGCAAGTGAAGCCAGAATTCTTAATTTGTATGCTTGTTCTGGGCAAGTAACTCAGGAAGTAATAAAGTCACTAATTTTGCATTTCGGTCTTCATATTTCTCTTAACAAAGGTTTCTAAAAACTTAACTGTTTTCTGCATCCTAGGAAACACAGGAGTCATAACTCCACCTCTGATTTCTTAGCAGAATTGATGGAAGAATAAGAAAATAGGGTGTTAACTCCATGTTTTGTAATAATTAGAGTTAGAAGGTTGTAAACACAGTGCCATGGGACGAGCATGTTAAGTTAAAGTGGTTCTAAAGCCTAAACCTTTTTTACCTGAATGCATTCCTTGCATTCAGGTAAAAATTGTTTAGGTATCAGCACCCCCCCTCTTCCCCCCCCCTTTTTACTTACCTGAGCCCTCATTCGATCCAGCACCATGCATGTCTGCATCTCCTCTCTCCCCTCACTTCCAGGTCTCACTGGCTTTGCTGGGGCACCGGGAGCCATTGGCTCCCAGTGATGTCAATCAAAACCAGTGACCAGGAAGCACGCACGCGGCTTCCCATGGGGGCACTTGACCAAGAGAGGGGGGGGCAGGAGCACCGGCAGGGGGCCGAAAAGAGAAGTTTTGCAGCCACTCTGTGCAATTCCATTGCACAAAGCAGGTAAGGATAGACATGTTTTTTACTTAATTTTTAATTTTTTTCAATTTTTACCTTTACAATCGATTTTAGTTATCTCTGTTTTGTCTAACATGCCAGTCTTCTTAAATGGCTCTGTTATTTTTTTTCTCTCTTGTTTACAGGTGACCCAAATACTCTTTTCCGGTCAAATTCGCTTGCTTCAAAATCAATGGAGCAGTATATGAAGGTAAAGTAAAATCTTGTTCCTGCAGTATTTCTTTTTTATTCTATCTACTACAACACTTTATTTCTATCTTAAAGTGAAACTCTGGCCAGATACCATTTGCCTAGTTTTGGGTAGTGTAAGGAGGCATTACTCTTAGGCTAGTATTGCTAATCCTCCCCATTGGAGTAGATTTATTCAGTGAGAATGGATTTACTCATGTATCTGGAGCTGCTGTCCTCAAATAGAGGCTTTCCCTTTTTCCGTGATAGCTATAAAAGTTTAGATTTCCTCTCATTTTCTGTAGAAGTAGACAGACTTAAAAAAGAAATAGACAGTGGTTCTGTTTTCCCTACTCGTTTTCACATGTAGGGAAAATACACTGTGGCTGGAGTTCCACTTTAATTTTATTCTCTGCACGCCATTTAAATCACCTACAGTTTGCCATTCTTCTGCCAGATAGTGGGTATGCCATACCTTCATGAAGTACTTCGACCCATTGTTACCCGGATCTTTGAGGAAAAGAAATATGTTGAACTGGATCCCTGCAAGATTGATCTAAACCGTAGTAGGTAAGAAGCCAAAACAGGCTACAGAGCATATACCCATGAGATTTTACAGAGCATATACCCTTGAGATTCTCTGAGGTTTACAATTGCTTTAAGTCAGACATTCATTGCTCTGTTCTTAGCATGAATCACTTCTGCCAAGTTTTCCTGATACTAAAGGGCCATACACATGGGCTGAATATCAGGCGATATCGGCTGGTTCAATAGAAACCAGGCGACATTTGGCCCGTGTGTACAGCAGCTGGTTTGACAGAAGCCGGCTGAACGTCCGGCGTCTGTTGAAGGGGCATGACTGAAAAAAGTTTACAGATCGGTATCTGATCAGCGCTTTTAGCCAATGGCTGAGAGCATTGGCCAGTGTGTTCTGGCTCTCTCCCTGTCAGAACACAATAGCTCAGTGAGGGAGATCAATGTACTGGATAATTAGTACAGCGGCTTCTCCTGAGCTCTTCAGTTCTTTTTTAGCCCGCTGGGTTGAACGAAAAAAAAAAAAACTGCCAGTGTGTACCAAGCTTAAGAGAAAAATGTGATAGGGAAGGGAGCCCCAGCTGATTGACAGCCTCAGCTCTGCTCCTGTGAACTGTGTGTCCCTTCGCTCAAATTAGCTCTCAGAGCTCTCCTCACTGAGCTCTGCAGAGTGTAACTTCAGCTTTCTGCCCCCTTTTTTTAATGAACTCTCAGGCAAGTTTTAAAGTGTTTTCTATAGGTTCAAATAACACGCACCTTCACTTTAAGAGGGAAGTTTCAGGAAAAACCTTAAATTTAAATAAAGGACTGTGAAGCAAAATAAGGGTCAGTGCCCATCAATGCAGCCTAATCAGTGCCCACCTGCAACCTCACAATTGCCATGAATGCAGCCTCACCATTGCCATGAGTGCAGACTGATCCATGCCCATCTGCAGCCTCGGAGGGGATAGGGAGGGGGACAGGATGAGCGCCGACAGACTACATACAGGAGAATCTCTTGTTTACTCGGCGGCCTCTTTGATATAACGTCCCGCCTTCTATGATAGTACAGTCGTCCCTGGGGGCCACAAAACATATATATATCTCCAAATTACCAGGGGACCGTATTAAACCGCAACACGGGCTGCAATTGGCCCGCTGGCTGGACTTTGGACATACCTGCTCTAAAGCCTGGTTTGCTTGCATGGGAAAAGGACAGGCTAGTAAAAAGGGACTTATATTATGCATTCTCTGCATCACACTCTTCTATTGTCTGCAAAATGTAAAAAAAATTAAGAAAATAAAACTGAAACTGTAGCACATGTGAATTCAGAAACATTTATTATGAGCAATGTTAGCATGACTTGACCAAAACAAGTTATCAGGAAAAAAAACACATTCTTTGTAAAGGATTTTTTATATATATATATATATATATATATATATATATATATATACACACACACACACACACACTGCCTTAAAGGATTCATCCCCTTGAAATTTTCCACATTTTGTCAAATCAAGTCCCCAAAAAATACATTTACGTTTTGGTTGTAACATGACAAAATGTGGCAAATTTCATTAAATCTTAATGTGTCCTGTTCTGGGTCCTGGGACCTGGACACCTTGTAGATCTTTGGGTGGAATAAACCCTCAATTCCTAGGTCTGTATCTTACCTAATAACCAGACCTCATTATTCGGCTTAGCTGTCCACAGAGTTAACACCTTACTGCCACTGCTCCTAATTACTAGAGACATACAATTCCAACTTGGTTAGTCCATGCTGCCCTACCTCTGTCCATTTGAATTTCCAAGGTTATACCAGGTATTCCAAGCTAAATTGTCCCTGCCAAGCAGTGCAATATGTTCAATCCCAAACACGTCGTGAGTGGTCTCACTGTTTCGAGTCCTTCCAGCTCACAATTCACTAACTGTTCTGAGGCAGCCTGGTTTTCCCCCTCAAGGGGGAAACTGTGACAGCCTGGAACATTGTTTCCCTGCTTGAGTCCCTACATTCTCATGAGTCTTCCTTAGCTTCACCGGGTGTGGCCCCCTCCTCAGCCTTATCCTAGGAGGATTTCACTGCAATAATGCAGGATTTCATGAGCTAAATTGAAACTTTGATTGCTGACTGTAACCACAGAGGCTGTAACCATTCCTCAACAGCTTCCCTTCCAGAATCATTATCTGACCTGTCTGCAGCTTTAGTTGCCTCTGAATCATCTGCTGCGAAGGCTCTATCTGTTGAAGAGTCCCAAAATTACAGCCCAGTATTTTAGAAGTCTCTTATCAAGAAGGGGTCTATTCCCATTGATCCAACAGTATCCTGTCTCGATAGTGCTGACCATTACAGTATGTAGAGGATGCGCCGGTCATTAGGGATCCTTGAGACAAAACCTTGTGGTAGCCTGCCATGGCTGTAAGATTAATGAAAAAACATCCAAAAGGCACAGAGACTTTAGTATTTATATAAAGTAGTTATATAAAAAAAACAAATGGAGAACTCACTGGCTCGGGTTAGGCTGCCCGCAACAGACAGGTCTACCATTTAGTAGATACCCAGGAGGTTACTAGAAAAATAATATATACCGGTTGAAGGAGTGCTTGACCAAATAATAGGAGTCTAAGTTGATTGGTTTGCACTAAACAGCCAACAAAATGTTTTAAAATGTACTGTTTGTAAAGTGCTTAGTGCTCATGCTGGCTGCCCTACACTACTGCATAGCCAGGTTAGCAGGTGCTGCCCCACTTTAGTTCCTGATTGTGTCTCCTATTGGTGAACAGGTGGAGAACAATTTGATTAAAATGTTGGTCTATGGGGCAGGCCTGCAAAAATTAATTTTCTGTTCAAGCACCTTGAGGGTTATTGTCTCTTTGGAGCTGCACTGAAAACACTCCTCAATGATCTCAGGGAGCATAAGAGTACAAGGATGTCACTGAGGGTAAGGGTACCTGTCTACCCCAGCAGAAGAATCCTAGGCCTCAAGCTAGGAAGATTAAATAAACAAGCAATGTATAACAAATGTCAAACTAAAGTAAAGTAATCCAGATGAAGCATATCTTCCACCAAAAAAAGTAAAACATAACACAGTGATATCCAAATCTTGCAAGTTGCAACCCAACACTCAGAGGTTTTTAAGCTTACCAAACGCTTAACTTCGAAAGCAGAGGTAAACAGCGCAAGAAATATCCCGGGGCTAAATGGATTTCTTCCTGCTCCAATTACACCACAGCTGAAGCCAAGGCAGCGCTCTCACTGTGATCCCTTGGTTGCCTCCTTGTCTCACTGGTAATACAGTATGCTGCTCAGTAACACAACAGACATGCAAGATAAGGAGTGGCTCTCATGGTGTAGTAGTTTAAACTTTTATTATAAAAACATCCACATAGGAAAAAACTTTTTTTTTTTTCTTTTTTAGTTTGACATTTGTTGCACATTGCTTTGTTGGTAGGTGCTGCATTTGCCCCCGATATTTTAAGATTTTACATATATTGCTTTCTTTCTAGCGCAACCCAATCACAGCACACCTTCCCCTGAGGCCTTTTGTTACTTCCAGGCTTCAAACTGTAAGACCAAAGCCAAGCCAGGAGCCCAGTTCCTCTGCAAACCCTGCACCTCTAAGTCTGACCTTCAGATAAGTCCTCTTTGACATGAAGAATACCCCAAGTTCCATGGTGGTGGGGCATCTGTTGGCCTTTGGGGACTTCTGGAAAGACAAGCTCTCAAATGCCTGCGTGCAGGTGGTGTTTTCTAAAGGCTACAACTAGAGTTCTGCTCTCAGCTTCCACACACATTGCCTTCCAACTTTCCTGTGTCACTGCACAGCTTGACAGACCTCCATGCAGCCCTTGCAGGTTATTTTGATCAGGGAGTGATTGCACAGTTTCTTGTAGCGCAAAGTTTTCAGCAATTTTATTACAACCTTTTCGCAATCCTTAAACCAAAAAAAGACCTTTATCGTATCTTAGATCCCTAAGGCACCCAATGTCTCCATTTGGACCCAAAATTTCCAAATTGAATCCAGTGTATCTGTCATAGCCTCCCTCCATTGTAGAGGCTTTCTGGCCTCTGCAGACTTTAAGGGTTCTTACTTGCATGTTCCTATTTTACCAGCACATCAGTTATTCTCTTCCGCACCTTGTGTGTTCACCAAGGTTCTAGCCTTTGTGCTTGTCTTGTCATCTTTCCAGGGCATCCTGATAGTGTGATAATTTCATGATCTCAGGTGGAGGCAGCATTTGGCACAAGTCTTGACTGACAGTGTGACACAGTTTAAACTTTAAAAAGGTTTGGCTGAATCCTGAACCTTCAGATGTCAGTGTTGGAGCAGACTAGTTGCTTGCAGTGTCTGGGCCTTATCCTAGACACCTCTCAAGCAAAACTTTTACTCCCTCAAATTCTCTGCTCCCACAATTGGACTTCAGTCCTAAAGTTAAGTGACTCTTCATTTTTGCAAGCTGTATGCCTGATGGTAGCCTCCTTCGATACAGGGGGCAGTTTGTTCAGTTTCACTTCAGACCATTACAACTTCAAATTCTGCCATCATGGGAAAAACTAGTTCAGTCTCTGGACAAACCAAGGAATAGGCTCTGTCGCTGAGGAATAGGTTGTCTGTGGTCTTTTGGCTCATGAATACAACTCTGGAGCTGGGGAAATCCTTCCGTTCACTTTATTGAAGAGTTCTGGATACGTTGTTGGTGCAAGAGACTTAGACACCAGAGGAATCTCGTCTCCTAAACAAATATCTGGTGCTCGGGGCAATTTGATTGTTCCTCCAACACTTGACATCCTGACTGGTGAGTCATCCAATCAAGATCCAGTCAGATAATGCCACAGAAGTGGTGTACATCGACCATCAGGTTGGAACAAGAAGTCTTGCAACAGCATGAGCGAAGGGATTCTACCTTTTGTAGAAGTTTACATTCCAGCCTCATCCTTTTTTTACATTCCAGGCACAGGCAGTTACATAGTTTGTTTTAAAGTGATTGTAAAGGTTCTATTTTTTTTTTTTTAAATAACAAACATGTTTTACTTGCTCTGTGCAAAGGTTTTGCACAGAGCAGCCCCAATCTTCCTCTTATGGGGTGCCCTGGCAGCGCTCCTGGCTCCTCCTGTTAATCAGGTGTCCCCACGGAGAGCCGCTTTCCATGGGGGCACCCATGTGGGCGTGCTCCCAAGTCCCACTGCTGCGTCCATTGACACAGACAGTGGGACTCAGCCCCGCTCCCGTGTCACTGGATTTCATTAACAGCAGCGGGAGCCAATGGCTCCTGCTGCTATCAATCTATCCAATGAGGACAGAGACAGCGACTGGAGCCACTGGGCTCATGCACATCAACGGATGGGCTCAGGTAAGAAAAAGGGGGGGCTCTGGGGGCTGCTGCAGTATAGAAGGTTTTTCACCCTAATGCATAGAATGCATTAGGGTGAAAAACCTGGATACTTTACAATCCCTTTAAGGTTGAAAAAAGACACAGGTCCATTCAGTTCAACCTATGTAAACTGGCAGGCAGACTTCCTCAGCTGACAGCACCTGAATCTGGGTGAATGGGAACTAAACCCTGAGGTGCTACATAGCCTGTGTCACAGGTGGAAGATGTCAGATGTGGCCCTCCTGGCCTCCAGCTTCAAACAAACTGCACAGGTTTATCACCAGGTGCAAGGATCCTCTGGTGGAAGCAGTAGATACTGTGGTCGCTCCACAGGATTTGTACAATCTACACTTTCCCTGAATCTCCCTCCTCGTCTACTTTGCAGGATTGAGATGGCATGCAATTCAGTGATCTTGATAGCCTCGGACTGACCCAGGGAGATGTGGTATTCCTACTTCATCAGACTCCTGGCAGACGCTCCATAAGCACTTCCAGATCTTCAGGATTTTCTATCCCAAGGACCAGTTTATCACCCTGCTTCATGCTTGCTGGGGCTATAATGGCATGGCTGATAAAGTCCAGGTCTTAAGGGATAGAGGCCTCTCATTCCCACAATCCTGAGAACTAATAAATCCATTTCTAGAAAGGTATACTACCACACATGGAAGACATATTCCTCTTGGTCTGAGGAAAGACTTTTATCCCAGAAAGTAGTCTGTGGGCCATATCCTGCTATTTTACAATTGGGAAAATAACTAAATAAGTCGATGCTTTGGTGCTATTAGGCTGTTGGCAAAAGATTAGGTTGGCGTACAAATCCTATGGCATATACTGAAGGTCAGTTTTTGCATTGCCAAAGTGAAATCCATAATGAAAACAAATCATCCAAAAATAGTAACCACCATGTAAAACAAAAGTGGTAAAATAACCAAAAAAGTGCACTTACAAAGAGAAGAAATTATCAAATCTCATGAAAAGTCTTAATGATTAAAGACCATAAAAAAGTGCCAAAGAAAATCAGTGAGCACCATCAAATCTTGATTGCCCACAAATCCACCAGTGTATAGACACACACCATCACCCTTCAGATTGGACATTCACCAGACTCAGTGCTGCAGCAAGTGTAGCCCATACAGCATGGTTCTATATGCAGAGATCGACACCTAAGGCTGAGTTCACACTGGCATTAACAGCAGGCGTTGGAGAGGCGTTAAAAAAGGCCCCTCAAACGCTTATGCACAGATACAATAGACAGC
The DNA here is from genome assembly GCA_037952925.1 of Lithobates clamitans. Taxonomy (NCBI): domain Eukaryota; kingdom Metazoa; phylum Chordata; class Amphibia; order Anura; family Ranidae; genus Lithobates; species Lithobates clamitans. The sequence goes on from JBBGZY010001350.1 coordinate 3,861,405, forward strand.
ACATGGTGCTGTTCACACTAGACGTTAGCGTCGCTTCAAAATTGAAGCCTCATGTCGAGTCAGTAGACATTTGAAGCATTTCAATGCCTCCCATTCAAGTCTATGGTAACACCTCGCAAATGGTCTGGCAGGCGGTTGTGGGGCATTAAGATTTGTTCATTTACTGTAATGGAATAGGCATTTGTGGAGCAATTTTAACGCTCATCAAATGCTTCAAAACTGCCCATAGGGCATTTGGGGAGCATATATAACCCCTCATTAATGCTTGTAAAATGCCTGTCTATTGCCCATACTAAAGCTCGTTGACGCCTGTCTGACACTCATACTAATGCTATAGGAGTGTTTGTTGAGCGTTAGAAATTTAGTCAAGTGTGAACAAGCCCTAAGAGCTTCAGTACAGTGTCTGCTCCTAGGTAATATCTATGCCCAAAATAGGCTTCTGCCCCAAGCTGTGTTGAATAAAAGCTCACTCAAGGAGCAGACCAAAGATGATCATAGTACAGTAAGAGTTATTATAATGAAATGCCATCCATCTTGAAATCCACAATAAAATTACACAAAATCGTACAACTGTACACTTTACATCGCCGGCTGCTGCAGACAGGAGTATGCAGTGGTGTGACATAAACATGTAAGCCCCACCACGATGCATTTCGTCCAGTGGGACATCTTTAGGAGACCGCTAGCATTGACTACCCCCATGTTTTTTTAGACTGTTCCACTCCACCTCAATGGAGGGGGAATGGAGCTCTCAGCCATCTTCCCATTGCCATACCAGAAGTGCCATTTTACCAGAGGTTCTGCTATCTTCCCATGGACATACCATAGGAAATATTTTACCGGAGGATCTGCGTACCCGAACCTCCTACTAACAACGAACTATAGCAGCTTGGAAGCGTCCAATTGCATATAATGATGCCATGTTAGCCATTACCAGGCACCACCACCAACTTGCACATCCTTAACGGAGTGGTAACAACCAAGAGTTGGAGAAAATGATCACTGTATTCTCCAATTCTCAATAACAGAGAATTGATACCATTAATTATTGGTCTGGATTAGGTCTGGACCAGCATTTGACCCTGAGTACAATCAAGGGTTAAAGTGTATGTTGCCTCAACATTTCATATTCCCGATGTGTGTGTTTTCTTTTGTATTTGTGTAAAAAAGTATCCTATTCTCTTTGTATTTTTTCCTTTATGCGAAATTCCTGGTGATTTTGCCAGTCCCCTGCTTCCTTATTTCAAACTAACCACTCTAGGCATAGAAGCACCTCTCCCCCTCCCTCCCTGCCTGTCAGCTCCTGTGTGTAAGGCTGTGAGCGATCTCTTCCCTCCCCTCTACTCCTGCCACTATTAGTAGCTGGCAGCAAAGTCAAAGAAAGATTATTGCCAGCCCCTTGGTTCCACTAAGCTATACTACACTGTGTACATGTTTGTAAAAAATTATGCCTCTAAATACCTTCTTTCAGATCTTTTCTGGTCAGTCACGTGACCTCCGGCCACACTCTTCCCCCAATCTAAGGGCTATAGTGGGAGGGGCTGAGCGGACAGCACAGCAGTCACGTGACCTCCTGGCTGACGACAGAGGGAGATCTCGCTTCTTTGCCTTTACAACTACGTGAGGTCATTCTGTCTTTAGCCATGAGACTGTTACTTTCAAATTTAACTTCTTCAGATCTGCGCTATAGCCGAATGACGGCTACAGCACGGACCTACTTTGCCGGGAGGGCGTCAATAGACGTCCTCCCGTGCTCGAGCGGCCTGCGCGCCCCCTGCAGGGTGTGCGCGCCAAGTCTATGAGACTCGCTGGATCACAGATCGGAGTAAGGGGTCGATCCTGACCCCTTACCACGTGATCAGCTGTCAGCCAATGACGGCTGATCATGTGATGTAAACAGAGCCGGTAATCCGCTATTTTTTCTCCTCGCGCCAATAGCGTGAGGAGAAAAAAAAAAAAGCCGATCACCGACGGCTGTCAGAGGGACATCCGTGCCGATCAAGGAGAGCAGCCGCCAGCTCATCTGTGCCCACCTGTGCCACCTGCCAGTTCTGTCTATCAGCGCCCACAGTGACACCTATCAGTGCCCATGGTGCCACCTATCAGGGTCACCAATCAGTGCCTCATCAACAGTGCTGCCCATCAGTGTCTCCTACCAGTAACCATCAGTGTCGCCTACCAGTGGTACCTATCAGTGCTTTTTAGTGCCCATCAGTGCCACCCATCAGGGCCATCTTATCAGTGGCCATCAGTACCACCCTGTCCCCATCAGTGCCACCTTATCTGTGCCCATCAGGGCAGCCCATCAGTGCCACCTCATCAGCGCATATCAATAAAGGAGAAAAATTACCTGTTTGCAAAATTTTATAACAAAAATTGAAACATGATTTTTTTTTTTTTCAAAATGTTCCGTTTGTTTAACAAAGAATAAAAACTCCAGTGGTGATTAAATACCACCAAAAGAAAGCTCTATTTGTGTGAAAAAAAGATAAAAATTTAATTTGGGCACAGTGTTTTGCATGACCGCGCAGGAGGGGGGTTTAAGTGCCCAGTAAGCAAGTGATTAATTTCAACTGAAAAGAAGTCTCTTTTTGGAAAACAAGTATACTTATCCTAATGTTTAACTTTGTGAATTGAGCCTATGGGTTTTTAGTATGTATTACTGTATAGTACTGTGAAGCTTTTTAAAAAAATTAACAATCTCAGCATCCTTCTATGCAAAACGAAACCTGTTTTCTATGTTGAGACTGTATTACCATATAGGGTAAACGTGTTGACTCTTTCTGCAGGCGTATCTCTTTTAAAGGTTCAGTTTCTGAGCAGCAGATTCGTGAGAGCAGTGTGGAGTCTTTGAGGGGCTACTTGAGTGACATTATTGATGCCATCTTGGGCTCAGTAGAACAGTGCCCACCAGGTATGCGTCTTTGCTTCAAGCAGCTACATAAGCGTGTGGAGGAACGTTTTCCTGGGGCAGCCAGTCAGGTGAGAATAAAATTTTCATTCCCACCAACATGTGATAGGGGGAGCATTTTGACACCAGTGGATGTGCAACGCCCCTGTTTGTCAGTACATAACCTTGTGAAAATGGGAATGTTCCCACATATTCCTGCATGGAACACCCGGTGGGAGGGGGAGACTATACTTCAATGGGTACCTTCCAATAGTGTTTTCTGCTTAAAACCAGGATGTGAAGTATGCAGCCATCAGTGGTTTCCTCTTCTTGCGATTTTTTGCTCCCGCCATCCTGACACCTAAACTGTTCCACTTAAGAGAGCATCACGCTGATCCACGCACTGCACGCACTTTACTGCTGCTGGCTAAGGTATTCTGCAAAATAAAAGGAAGTTTAGCTTTTCTCAGACTGTTTTTTTTTTTTGCCATGCATGCTATTTGCAGTTTGTATTGCCACTTAAGTTTGTTATTTCCTTTAAGCACTTGTCAGTCCTTTTACCTCTACTTTCGATCCCTTTTAAATAATGTATTTCAGTGTGTTGTTGCATGTATCAACAGTTACACTGAATGCTACTTGTTTGTGTTTTTTTTTTTATATTATAATAGTCATATATATTATAAACACAAAAGGTCCCTGGCATACTTTCAAGATAATCTAATCTAATTTTTTCCACTACTCATGTTCAAAACAGAGGTTCTTGCATATATTTGCAAATCCTTGGAATCCACATTGCCACCTCAATCCTGCAAGCTGGCAATACAGAGAATTTCAGCTGGTTCTTGATGAACCAGCTGAAATTCACATCCTTCGATTCAAAAATTGTCAGGTGAGCGGTGGCTGCATTCAGCTGCTGCTCAGTATTCTGATAGCCACTAGCGGCAGCTTTCAGAATACAATAGCTCGACAGGAGTGATCCTCCATCCATGCTGTTGACAAAGATAGAGTAATCTGGTAGATATTTTATGTTCAGCCTGCAGGCTGAATGAAAAATATATCCATGTATAGCCAGCTTAATTCTAAACTATCTGAATTATCAGCTATGGGACATCTGAAGCAATGCACAAACTAGATTCAGGCTCAAATGGAAGCAATCTCTTCCTCCTCAAAGGTACAGCTACACATCAATAGCCCAGATAAGGCAGTTGAAGACTCCAAGAGCATATTTATAGGGCAATAATTTCACAATCATCTCTGCCCCTTGTATGCGCAGAGCTGTAGAATGAGGATTTGGCTCATTTGTTAAGATAAAACGCTCACGGAATGGGTTACCCTGTGTCTCAGCAGTTGTGCAGCCAGTATGTGCACCTGTTGACATATAGGACCATGGGAAAGAGATCCCTACAAATTTGTATTTCACAAATATCATAAAAATAAGGACAATTTTAGCTGAAAAGCCACATCAAAAATTGCAATCAAGTACTTTACAAATTGCACTCAAAATGTATATTAAAAACAGAAAAAATATACTATAGTTAAATAGCATTGTGCAAAGATCAAATATATGTAGTGTACTATTGTCATGCTACCTTACTTGTGTAACAATAGGTATGCTATTGACCATTGGTTTTATTATCTGAAGTCAGACTTGCTCATTGTCTAGTATATTACTTGCTTATCTTTATTCTTTATTTCTAGGTAGTACAGAGTATTGGAAATCTTGGGCAGCAGCTAGGTCACGGAAAGGAACAGTGGATGTCTCCTTTACATCCTCTCATTCAGCAGAGTGTGGGCCGCTTGAGAGATTTCTTAGACAAACTCACAGACATGGAGAGCGATGTTGGTGTGTGGTATTAGTAGACAGCAAATCTGACTGCCATCTTTCATCTGTATTCATCCTCCTCAATTTATATTTCACTTTAGTCTTGCTGTTTGTCTCTGCCTTCCTCACACCTGTTCCCCTTTCTGTATGATGTGCCTCTGACACTTAATATGGATGGAAAAGGGATTCAAATGAATGTCTGTTACCAGGATACTGGATGCTGCTTCTCACCTTGCATTTTCAACTTGCTAGCAGTTGCTGTTGTGTTCTTTGCTATAACATAAAAACAAATGGGCTGAATTAAGCAGTTGGTGAATACACTTTAGACTGGATTCACACCTGAACGTTAGTGTATTGAGGAGATTTTGATGATTTTTGTTTTGCGTTTTTCATGTATTTTTCAAATCTGTGGGGCCAAAAATGTCCACATCTGCCTGAAATAAAGCTTCTGTATTTTTTATAGTGACAGATGTCTAGCGACAGGAGTCATTTAAAATAGGATTTTTATTGTTAAGCATTTTGTAGCTTTGAGTTACAGGTAGGAATAGGCATTGGAGGGTCCAGAAAGCACCTCTTTGAAATGTTCCAATTCAGCTTGTGTCTGCTTATAAAAAACAAAAGCCCCAGGGTTGCTTTTACCATGGGGCACTTGCAGACCCATGGACAAGGTAATAGCATAATAAGGTAAAGCACTTAAAAATAACATGTGCACAGTTTCAGTGATGTAAAAGCACATACTGGGGGTTATTTACAAAAGGCAAATCCACTTTGCACTACAAGTGCAAAGTGCACTTGAAACTGAACTGAAAGTGCACTTGAAAGTGCAGTCGCTGTAGATTCGAGGGGGACATGCAAGGAAAATAAAAAACAGCATTTTAGCTTGAACATGATTGGATGATAAAATCAGCAGATCTACCCCTCAGATTTACAGCGATTGCACTTCCAAGTGCACTTTCAGTGCAATTTCAAGTGCACTTTGCACTTGTAGTGCAAAGTTGATTTGCCTTTCGTAAATACCCCCCACTGTGTAGTACTACCTTTTTTTTTTCCTTGTAAAACTAATAAAATACAACAAACAAAAAAACAACAAACATCATTTTTTGTTGTTTTTTTTGTTTTTGTTTTTGTTTTATAATCAACTTTTTTATTTTGCAAAAGGCATGGGTAAACAGTCTCAATGAACAACCACGTTGATAAGCTCAACACAGCTCAGACACAGCTAAGGGAACATAGAGTGCAGCTAGTACAATCCAAAACCTCAAATTCCAACATTGGGTCCTTTTAATTGAGAGCAAGTGACACAATAGATTAAGAGCCCTTTCACACTGAAAGTGCCCAGGCATCGGTGGTAAAGCGGCGCTATTTTTAGCGCCGATTTACCGTCGTTTTATTGGCACTATTCGGCCGCTAGCGGGGAGGTTTTAACCCCTGCTAGCGGTCGAAAAAGGGTTAAAACCGGCCACAAAACGCTGCTGCAGCGGCAGTACGACGGCACTGCCCATTGATTTCAATGGGCAGGGGCGCTATAGGAGCAGTGTATTCACCGCTCCTTTTGCACTGCAAAGAAGCTGCTTGCAGGACATTTTGTGACGTCCTGCCAGCACAGCGCCCCAGTGTGAAAGCATTCGGGCTTTCACACTGGGTTTGCAGCTGAGGGTTTTTTTAGGCTCTATTTTTAGCGCTAAAGCGCCTGAAAAACGCCTCCAATTTGAAAGGGGTCTAAGAAAGACAAAGGTCTCCATGAGAAACATACGATAGTCCCATAATGGCTTCCTGCCAGAGGCAATCCCACTGCCCTTTGTCCAAAAAGGAAAAAAAAAAAACAATTTTTTTGCAGATTTTTATATTCAGGAAAGGGGAGTAAAAGGGGAGCATGCCTGGGAGAAGTTAAGCCAAGATTTGTTTTTCTTTTTACTTTATATAACCAAATTTGAACACCTGCAGCTGACCTCAAGACAGTAGAGCTGCGGAGAGTAGTCAAATAGTTTTTATTCCCATAACTTTTTTACAAAGAACAATCGTGAAATGTAAATTGTGGCAATTTTACTTTACGGTCAACACAGAGGACAAGGGGGCACTCTTTACGACTGGAGGAAAAGAGATTTCATCTCCAAATACGGAAAGGTTTCTTCACAGTAAGAGCTGTGAAAATGTGGAATAGACTCCCTCCAGAGGTGGTTCTGGCCAGCTCAGTAGATTGCTTTAAGAAAGGCCTGGATACTTTCCTAAATGTACATAATATAACTGGGTACTGACATTTATAGGTAAAGTTGATCCAGGGATAATCCGATTGCCTCTCTGGGATCAGGAAGGAATTTTTTCCCCTGCTGTAGCAAATTGGAGCATGCTCTGCTGGGGTTTTTTGCCTTCCTCTGGATCAACTGTGGGTATAGTATTGGGTATATTGTTTTTTTTTTGTTTTTGTTTTTTTTTTTTTTTTTTTTTTATGGTTGGACTGGATGGACTTGTGTCTTTTTTCAACCTGGCTAACTATGTAACTATGTAACTATGCAATCCACAGGAACTAACCAATTTAAGTTCACTTTTAAAAGATGACTGCTGATTGGTTGCTATGTCTTACTTTACCTATATCTTACTTTACCTTGCTCTGTGTACTTCTTTACTGTAGCCTGCAAGGCATCGAAGTGTCCCAGTACAGGCATTTGATTGTTGGACTGTGTAGTCCAATAGGAGCTGTGAATTAAAACCTGGATCATTCTGCTTCCAGCAATACATTCTATGCCTTACGTCACCTCTAACTACACATTTGGCCTATCATCTAACTTATATGAAAGAAAATAGTCATTCTTGTGCAGTCCTGGACCCGCAACTTATTTGTGCCACATTTTCACAAATTGAGGTGTATAAAAGCAAGTGTCTGTTGCCCATGCTAACCAGTCTAATATCATCAGTCTAGTTTTGTTTTTATTAAACATAGAGAGCTCTTTCTTTAGTTTTTATACATAATTCTTAGTGGGTTTTTTTAGTACACAATAGCTAGCGACAAAGTTGATAACACAAGATGTGATGGATCTTTTTTGTTGTCTCCACAAACTATAAAACTAATCTTCTTTAAGGCAGCTTTATCTTTTATTGACAAATCTTTTATCTTTTAATACCACAAAGACAAGTTTTTAACATATAGTTTCTAGCCTTCGGAGGAATGCAAAGACATTTCTTCATATCTCATGCAGGAAATGCCAACCAATATAAACAGTATATCCTTAGCTGAGTTACCGATTTCAGGAAAAAATGCTGTTATCTTTATGTCAATCACTTAGTAGTCCTAGTATGAACACAGCTAAATGTAATACATCTTATAGGTACTGATAAATGTTTGCGGTGTTATGGTGTTCAATTACAAAATGTTTGTCTCATGTACATAATGAGGTCTGCCTGTGGTTGATCAAGGATTGCCATGTTCATCTGCAAGAAAGTCTTTAGTAATGTTTTTGCTGTTATAGATATACAAGCATTTCTTTAATATGCCTGACTGGTGTTGGTGTAAAGCATTCTGACTCTTTTCCCTGTGGTGTCATGGATCTTGCAAAATGCTCCATCTCAGGCCTGGAGTCCCAAAAAGTTCATATGTTTTAGTACTTTCTGACACCTGTTCCTACATTCATTTGCTCAACTGTTAATTCTCTCTCTTGTAGAGTGTGGACAGACATCTCGCACTCTTTTTCATCCATCGGTCACTATTAAAGAAGGATTTTTACACAAGCGTAAAGCTGAAGCTGTAAATCTGGTTACTCGTTTTACTTTCAAGAAAAGATACTTTTGGCTCAGTAGCCAGACTCTATCCTATTCCAAAACACCAGACTGGCAGGTAAGTGGCATGTAAAGTAAGGCACATAATCATAGAACGGGTATCATCAGCTCTCAAGCACAGAAATGACAAAACCTTAAGTGAGACCATACAAGGAACCAATGTTTGATTTATTGGTGTCCTAAGCTAAAGCCCCACTCCAGAATAATGTTTACTTGTACCCACTGTTTTCCTCTACTCTCTACTGCTCGGGCCCTTCTTCAGGTGTCCACTTGGGGGCCTGTATGACAGGGACACTTCCTATTGGATGCGCGGTGGCAGGGTCTGCTTAGGATCCAGAAAAGGACAACATCATTACAGAGGGATGGTAGGGGAATAGCAATCTTGGGCTCAACTGGCAATACTGAATTTGTGGTCTCCCCAAAATTGGGTTTTAACTCGATACCTCTGACAATTTCAACAGACTTTCCAATCATTACCTGATTTTGCCAAAATGGAAGGATTGGTCAATGTTCATTTGATGTATTCTTCTTTACACCTAAAGAGTAATTCAACTTTTGTTGAGAAAAAAACATTCTTCTCTGGGTGGTCAATGTACATTCCAAGGATTTTAACAAACTTTGTAGCAGGTTCCTACTTTTTGATATCCTGAGGAAATAGCTATCTATGTCCATGTGCAAAATGAGGATGCATTGGAGTAATTTCATAATTATGAATCAGCAGCTGCACTTTCAGGGCTTTGAGGAAAGTGGCAAGGTCTGCATCCCTTTAGATGTGATGTCCCTTTGGGAGTATCTCACAAAAAATTGAATTTTTGTTGTAGAGTATGTAAAAAATCTGACTTTTATCTTAGTGCAGACTTCTGGGAAAATCAGTCAATCACGCAAGGAGGAAATTACATTTCTGGGGCGCGTTTTGTACACCATCAGTGTACAGAATGTCTCCAGGTTGCCATGCTGCCTTGCATTTTACAGAAAATTACAGCATTGCAGATTGAATGGGAAAGGTAATTGTTAATAACATTACATTACAGTATGACTTGTATAGCAATTGTATATGCCATTTTTTTTTTTTTGCTTTTTTTTTCCCCCTTTGAAAGTGGAGTTACCCTTTCAAGTGAATGTAAACCCGCACATATACCCAGTAAAGTTTACAGCCTCAGATGATACACAGGGATGAAACAAATCTCCCTACATAAGTTTTACTTGCATATCTGCTGTCTTCATCTTGCTATATTCTTTAGAATTCTTACATTGGGTAAGAATTTTCCAAAATTGTGTATAATGCGGCGCTGAAAATGACAACTGGAAAAAACAGTCCAAAGTAGATCTGAAGAGTAGGAGGAATCCAATCACCAGCTATAGTGCATATATAAAAGGGCACTCGACACCACATGATAAGGTAGTCTGCTTACCAGATGGCTGTAAAAAAAAGGGCATGAATAGATATTCTCAATAACATCCAGCAAGTTCAGCTCTCTGGAACCCCTCATCAATACAGACAGCAATATCCGGATGGTTTTCTCCACTGATCAATGTCTCCCAGAAATCACACCAGAAGTGGGACTTTCAATAACGTAGTCAGCAAATACCCATGAAGAGAAATAAGTGACCCAAAGTGAAGCCCGTCATAAAAATAAAAGCAATTTATTGTAGTAACTTACAGTTTGAGTTCAGGAATGCATGCATCAAATAAGACAAACAGCTGCAGCGTTCAGCGTGCTGGTGTCAACCTGCCTGACATGTTTCATCACAACGGATGTCTTCAGAGGCGTGGCTTTACTGATCACTGCACGCCATATAAATAGGAAAACTAATTGGTAGGTTTGAAGGGGAAATAATCCACCAAAAGAAAACAGCTGGGCTATCACAATATGTGTCTTTCGTGTGGCGCGCTATGCGCACGCGCACACCAGAATTACAATTTAATGGTCATCCACCGGCGTGCGACGCGAGGATAATACCTCTACGTCATTCCACACGCCGCAGGAAGAAAACAATGCAATATGTTATACAGCGCATGTGCTCATCAATGGGGAAGCCTGATAGGTTAACACGATACCGCGTCACAGCAGCCAAAATGGATGGAAAAAATTGGAATTGCGCTAAATACTGACATGCATATAAATAATCGCCATTTCAGCAATAAATCCCTGAATGCATATCATACAAAGTGAAAGCGTTTCAAAGTGCCATAGCCCTAAACAGTATGAATTAATTTATGTTGGAATAATTAAATAATAAAATAGATAAATGAATGCATAAAAATAAACAAACGTGAGTCCATACACATAAATGACATAAATGACTAAATCACCCATGTGATAAAAAATATAATAATGTGAAAAAGTCCATTGAAAAGTTGTGTAATCTTTGCTGTTGTAAAGATAGTGCTCGATCCACCACCACGAGTGAAACAATGGCCGCTTACCAGAGACTCATGATCCCACATTACAGAGGATCAGAGAAAGCCTGAATGGGGATCATTTCTCCGGACCACAACCGATGAGCCAAAATCTTTGGGATATAATGACACAACCAGAACGTTGCCACCAGAGTATAGGTGTTTCAAAACCGCTTTCTTTGCGTATCCCCATAGCTGAACACTCCCGTTACCAAAATGGAAAAGCCTGATAGGTTAACACTGACGGCAACCGCTGACACGGGGCCGCGTCACTGCCGCCATTGCGTCCAATTGAAAAAGGGGCAATGTAGAAACACGGACATACTACGTATCAGCGCTCCGTGCCACCTAAACAAAGGACAGCAATGGCCCAGAGCGATAATAAAAAACGCTACACATTCAATAGTCCCGGACCAAAGGAACGACTGGAGTGCAGCGCAAAACGATGGGGGTAAACCCTAAAACATAAACTAACAGAATTGAATACCTAAAAAATCCCATATTCTAGAGTGGATAAAATACAATACATATACACCATGTGTCATACATATAAAATATAAAAATATGCATACAAAAACAGTAAAATCAATATATAGTAGCTGAAAATGATAAATCCCAAACAAAGGGTCTCAAAGAAAGTCGCAAACAAGGCCTCATAAATAGCCACAAAAATACTTTTGGGTATCAGACAACCCTGGATAAAAAAATGTGGGTGGAAGTAAAGCTAACTGTTAATGAAGCTATTGACATCCCACTCCACATTCAACCCAAAGGGCGTAAAACACTTCAAAGTATATATCCAACGGGTTTCCAACCTCGAGATTTCATTCTTAGTGAAACTACCTCTCCAATGGGGTGTAAAGCGATCGATGACAGTAATAGTAGTCCCAGCTGGATTTTTATTGTGATATTCAAGATAATGGCGTGATACTGTGTGTTTAGGAAACCCTTTTTTTATGTTCTTTAGATGCTCTTTAACTTGCAAATTCATGGCTTACATACTGTAGACCGCATGGACAGGTCAATAGATATACAACATTTTTATATTTAAGACTGTAGTAGTACGGGACTTAAAATGACAAATTTTTTTATCTTTATTGTTGTTAATGCGACAAACTTTACATTTACGACACAGAAAGAAACCTTTAGAGTTTTGAAAAAATGAGACTCTATTCGGGGCATCAAGAACATTTGGGGCAACCTGCAATCTCAGGGGTGGTACTCCTCTATAGATGACCTGTGGGTATTCAGGTAAGGTGGGACCTAGAATTTTGTCATTCTTCAACACGGCCCAATGCTTTTTCAGAATTTTCTTTATCTCATAATGTTGTCGTGAGTAAGTAGTAATTAAAGAAAACTCATGATTGTTATTATTAGTAGCTTTATCTCTTCCTTTCAACATTTGTGGTTCTATCCATGATGGCAACCTCTCCTATGGCTTTATCCAGATCAGCATTAGAATACCCTTTTTCCAAAAATGTTATTTTGAGATCAGAGGCCTGCACGAAAAAATCTTCCTTAAAAGGTACAGTTACGCCTTAACCGGGTAAACTGGCTTTTAGGAACCGATTTCAACCATGATGGATGATGGCAGCTCCCCTGTCCAATGTAGCCATTTCGATCCGTTTCTCTAGAAAGTGAATGGCGACCCTACTCATTTCAAATTGTAGGACAATGCCCAAAATGTTCAGATTTATTACCTGCATAAAATTGGTCAATGATGTTTCATCACCATCCCATAGGAGGAGGATGTCGTCTATATATCTACCCCAGTACACCAATTCTGGCCGTCTGTCAGCATAGACAACATCCTCCTCCCACTTGGCCATGAACAAATTAGCCATACTGGGCGCAAATTTTGCGCCCATGGCAACCCCTCTGTTTTGGAGGTAGAAAGAACCCCCAAACCAGAAGTAATTATGTGTCATGGCAAACCTGAGTAGGAGTAATATAAATTCTCTCTGTGAGGGGGCCAGCTGGTTATCTCTGGTTAGAAAGAGATCCACTGCATCCAGACCATCAGAGTGGGATATAATGGTGTACAGTGAAGACACATCGGCAGTGGCCATGATGTAACTATCTTTCCACTCCATGGCTTCTAAAGTCTATAAAACCTGGGAGGAATCTTTAAAAAAAGAGGGAGTCTGAAGTACCAAAGGTTGTAGAAACCCATCGATATATTTCCCAATACGGGAGGTTACGGAGTCTAATCCACTAATAATGGGCCTCCCCGGCGGTTTATCTAGACTTTTGTGAATTTTTGGTAAAAAGTAAATAACTGGAATCCGGGGGCCATCGGAACTAAAAGTGCTTTTTCTTTCTTATTGATCAGATGTTTATTAAAACCATTGTCTATAGGCTTCTCTAGCTCCCTTTTATACTTCGCAGTAGGATCGTAATGCATGGGGATGTAAGTATCCGTATCAGACAAAATTCTCTTCATTTCATCTGAATAGGCTTCTTTATCAAGAATAACATTCCCCCCCCCCCCCCTTTATCAGCTGGTCGGACAACTATATCCCTCCTGTTCCAATCCGTCCCGAAATTTATGATTATTGGGATCTTTTTGAATTTTTAATTTCTCTAGATCTTTCAAGACTAGATCCTTAAAAACAGAAATAGACGGCGGAACAAAGCCAGGGGGATTGAAGAGCGAAGCATTCGAAAGACCGAAGTGTCTGATTTCGTTGGCGGTATTAACCGCTCTTGTGATTGGTTGATACAAGAAATGTCTTTTAATACTCGTTTTCCTAATGTATTTTTGTACGTCTATAAAGACGCCAAGTTTACTCAAAGGTCTATCAGGGGCATATTTAAGTCCATGATTTAATATACATTTTTCATTCTCAGTCAAGACTGTCTTGCGAAAATTGAAAATCCCAACATCTTTTATAGTCTCCCTCTTTTTCGCTCTGTGTCTCCTCCCCCATCTGGTCCCTCTTTTTGTTCGCCATCTCTTGTGTTCTTTTGGGAGCCCCTTGGAAAAAAAGGAGTGGAAAGCGGTCTAGGAGGAGGAGGACCCCTGGTGGGGTACTGTGGTCTCCTTGGTGGATAGAAACCAGGGCTGTCCCAATGGGAGCGTTCCCTGGTTGCATATCCAACCCTCGGAATTCGCTGTGATGGATGTTGAACGATGATTCTATTGTTATATCCATCATATCGATCAACATAGTCTCTAGCCAAAGGTTCATAATAATTATTGGTCAGAATGTCACCAGGGTCATTTATTGGTGAATGACTATGCTGAACATAATCACCTCTCTTGTCATGGGTTCTATTTTGTGCATGCCTGGACTTGGGCACTTTCTTGGAAACCACCCTCTTCCAGCCGTCCACAAATTCATTCCCACGTCCACCTCCTGTTTGATAGGGAGGATTTACAGCACCAGATCTAGGCCCAATAGATTGTCTGGGCGCTTGCTCAGTGTTTCCATTGGCCAAGGCAGCTCCTCTAATCTGCCATTTAAAGACCTGATTAGTTTTATAATCCTCCTGGTCTTTAGAGTACTTCTTCTTCTTTGTTTTCTGATCTATGTCCTCCTTTTATAGAATTCTTTTGAGGCTATCAGATTTATTCTTATACTCATCGAATTCTTTATAGGGTGTTAACTTGGTCTTAACATCGGTTATATCTTCGTCTAGTTTATTAGGTTTCTTCTTTTTCTCCCTATTAAAAAACATAGGAGATCTAATCCTACATTGTTAAAATATTTATACCACCCAGCAATATCAATATTGTCATCCTGGGGTGAGATTTCAAACCTAAGGCTCCTGGGAACCATTTGGTCATCCAAATATTTTTCTAGAAAGGCAACATCTCAGTTGCCATGTACTTCTGCGATCATGGGTTTCTTTAATCTCATAAACAGGCCTCCTAAACCATTATTCTGTTGATCAACAACATAATTAAAAGCACCTTTGAGATCAATACATCTGGAGCTTTGAAACTCAAAAATGTCCATAATATTCAAAATTCACATTAAAATTGAAATAAGATGCAAAGAGGAAAAGCAGCAAATAAATATATCAAAAATACAGGTTAGATCACAAGGAAAATCTGCGCTAATCTATAATAGGTAAAAACAAGCAGCCAGCATAATTTGATATCCAAACCTAAAAATCCAAAATTGTGTATAATGCGGCGCTAAAAATGACAACTGAAAAAACAGTCCAAAGAAGATCTGAAGAGTAGGAGTAATCCAATCACCAGCTATAGTGCATATATAAAAGGGCACTCAACACCACGTGATAAGGTAGTCTGCTTACCAGGTGGCTGTAAAAAGTAGGCATGACCAGCAAGTTCAGCTCTCTGGAACCCCTCATCAATACAAACAGCAATATCCAGATGATTTTCTCCACAGATAAATGTCTCCCAGAAATCACACCAGAAGTGGGACTTTCAATAACGTAGTCAGTAAATACCCATGAAGAGAAATAAGTGACCCATAGTGAAAGCCCGTCATAAAAATAAAAGCAATTTATTGTAGTAACTTGCAGTTTGAGTTCAGGAATGCATGCATCAAATAAGACAATCGGCTGCAGCGTTCAGCATGCTGGTGTCAACCTGCCTGACATGTTTCATCACAACGGATGTCTTCAGAGGCGTGGCTTTACTGATCACCGCACGCCATATAAATAGGAAAGCTAATTAGTGGGTTTGAAGGGGAAATAATCCACCAAAAGAAAACAGCTGGGTATATCACAATATGTCTTTCATGTGGCGCGCTACGCGCACACGAGAATTACAACTGATTGGTCATCCACCGGCGTGCAACGCAAGGATAATACCTCTACTTCATTCTGCACACCGCAGGAAGAAAACAATGCAATATGTTATACAGCGCATGTGCTCATCAATGGGGAAGCCTGATAGGTTAACACTGTCGGCAACAGCTGACGCGATACCGCGTCACAGCAGCCAAAATGGAAAAGCCTGATAGGTTAACACCGACGGCAACCGCTGACACAGTGCCGCGTCACAGCCGCCATTGTGTCCAATTGAAAAAAGGGCAATGTAGGAACACGGACATACTACGTATCAGCGCTCCGTGCCACCTAAGCAAAGGACAGCAATGGCCCAGAGCGATAATAAAAAAACGCTATACATTCAATAGTCCCGGACCAAAGGAACGACTGGAGTGCAGTGCAAAACAATGGGGGTAAACCCTAAAACATAAACTAACAGAATTGAATACCTAAAAAATTGCATATTCTAGAGTGGATAAAATACAATACATATACACCATGTGTCATACATATAAAAATTAAAAATATGCATACAAAAACAGTAAAATCAATATATAGTAGCTGAAAATGATAAATCCCAAACAAAGGGTCTCAAAGAAAGTCGTAAAAAAGGCCTCATAAATAGCCACAAAAATACTTTTGGGTATCAGACAACCCTGGATAAAAAATGTGGGTGGAAGTAAAGCTAACTGTTGTTAATTAAGCTATTGACATCCCATTCCACATTCAACCCAAAGGGCGTATAACACTTCAAAGTATATATCCAACGGGTTTCCAACCTCGAGATTTCCCTCTTAGTGAAACTACCTCTCCAATAGGGTGTAAAGCGATCGATGGCAGTAATAGTAGTCCCAGCTGGATTTTTATTGTGATATTCAAAATAATGGCGTGATACTGTGTGTTTTGGAAACCCTTTTTTTATGTTCGTTAGATGCTCTTTAACTCGCACATTCATGGCTCTCATAGTGCGGCCTACATACTGTAGATCGCATGGACAGGTCAATAGATATACAAGATTTTTAGATGTACAAGTGATAAGTGTCTATATTTAAGACTTTTGTAGTAGTATGGGACTTAAAATGACAAATTTTTTTATCTTTATTGTTGTTAATGCGACAAACTTTACATTTACGACATGGAAAGAAACCTTTAGAGTTTTGAAAAAATGAGACTCTATTCGGTGCATCAAGAACATTAGGGGCAACCTGCAATCTCAGGGGTGGTACTCCTCTATAGATGACCTGTGGGTATTCAGGTAAGGTTGGACCTAGAATTTTGTCATTCTTCAACACGGCCCAATGCTTTTTCAGAATTTTCTTTATCTCATAATGTTGTCGTGAGTAAGTAGTAATTAAAGAAAACTCATGAGTGTTATTATTAGTAGCTTTATCTCTTCCTTTCAACATTTGTGGTTCTATCCATGATGGCAACCTCTCCTATGGCTTTATCCAGATCAGCATTAGAATACCCTTTTTCCAAAAATGTTATTTTGAGATCAGAGGCCTGCACAAAAAAATCTTCCTTAATGGTTCAGTTACACCTTAACCGGGTAAACTGGCTTTTAGGAACCGATTTCAACCATGATGGATGATGGCAGCTCCCCTGTCCAATGTAGCCATTTCGATCCGTTTCTTTAAAAAAAGTGGTGATCTTAAACCTGTTGTTAGAAATCTGTATATTTAAATCCAGAAAGTGAATGGCGACCCTACTCATTTCAAATTGTAGGACAATGCCCAAAGTGTTCAGATTTAATACCTGCATAAAATTGGTCAATGATGTTTCATCACCATCCCATAGGAGGAGGATGTCGTCTATATATCTACCCCAGTACACCAATTCTGGCCGTCTGTTCCTCATTCAGCAGTAAGAGTGTTGTTCTGACATACTCTGTGTGGCAGCTGATTGGAGGAAAGGCGCACACACCCCCCTCCACATTAGCAGAAAGAGGAAAATGCTTTCAGAGCTGTGCTTTTACAAGGCAAGCTCTGTGCTAATCTATTTATAGCAACCTCCCAAAACACACATTCCAGGCTGCCTTCTTGGTGGACTTGTCAGAAGTTATCATGCTGATAACAGCGCTACGGAGCAGCACAAACGCATGCGACTTAGGGCTTTGGAGAAAGATAAAGAAACACTACAGAAATATGTGCTTAGGTCACATTTAAAGAATCTGGTTTACATGCACTTTAAGTGTGGTCACACAAAGAAAAAAGAAAAAAAAACATTCTACTTACCAACATAATACCTAACAGTGGTGGCCTGCTATGGCGCCCCCCAAAGCTGCTCATCATTTAAAGAAAAAATACTGGCCCTTTAAGTGTGTGCGGGATGTGGGACACATGAGTATATGGGAAGTATGACGTGCTGCAATCACCGGAAAAAAAGAAAAATGAAAAAAAAAAAATCATGGCCTTTTAACCACTTCAGTCCCGGAGGATTTGGCAGCTCAATGACTGGAGGACTTTTTACAATTTAGCACTGCGCTACTTTAACTGGTAATTGCGCGATCATGCAATGTTGTACCCAAACGAAACTTGTGTCCTTTTTTTCCCACAAATAGAGCTTTCTTTTGATGGTATTTGATTGCCTCTGCAATTTTTTATTTTTTGCGATATTAATGGAAAAAGACCGAAAATTTTGAAAAAAAAAATATTTTCAACTTTTTGTTAAAAAAAAATAATAATCTCAATTTTAGTCATACATTTAGGCCAAAATGTATTCAGCCACATGTCTTTGGTAAAAAAAAATGGCAATAAGCGTGTATTTATTGGTTTTCACAAAAGTTATAGCGTCTACAAACTAGGGTACATTTTCTGGAATTTACGCAGCTTTTAGTTTGACTGCCTATCTCATTTCTTGAGGTGCTAAAATGGCAGGGCAGTACAACCCCCCCCCCCAAATGACCCCATTTTGGAAAGTAGACACCCCAAGGAAATTGCTGAGAGGCATGTTGAGCCCATCAAATATTTTATTTTTTTTGTCACAAGTGATTGAAAAATGACAACAACAAAAAAAATTACACAACGTTGTCACTAAATAATATATATTGCTCACACATGGCATAGTTATATGTGGAATTACACCCCAAAATACATTCTGCTGCTTCTCCTGAGTATGGGAGCCTAGCCGCGTACAGGCCCCCGAAAACCAATCACCGCCTTCAGGATTTCTAAGGGTGTAAATTTTTTATTTCATTCCTCACTACCGATCACAGTTTTGAAAGCCATAATATGCCAAGATAGCACAACCCCCCCCCCCCCCCAAATGACCCCATTTTGGAAAGTAGACACCCCAAGCTATCTGAAGAGAGACATGTTGAGTCCATGTAATATATTATTTTTTGCCACAAGTTGCAGGAAAATTATTTTTTTTTTGCACAAAGATGTCACAAAATGATCTATTGCTCAAACATGCCATGGGCATATGTAAAATTACACCCCAAAATACATTCTGCTGCTTCTCCTGAGTACGGGGATACCACATGTGTGAGACTTTTGGGAGCTTAGCCGTGTACAGAACCCCCAAAGACACTTCAAGCTATTTGCTGAGGGGCATGTTGAGTCCATGGAATATTTTATATTTTGCCACAAGTTTCTGGAAAATTAATTTTTTTTTTTTTTACACAATGTTGTCACAATGATATATTGTTTAAACATGGCATGGTTATATGTGGAATTACATCCCCAAATACATTCTGCTGCTTCTCCTGAGTACGGGGATACCACATGTGTGGAAATTTTTTGCAGTCTAACCGCGTACAGGACCCCGAAAACCAATCACCACTTTCAGGCTTTCTAAGGGCGTACATTTTTGAATTCCCTCCTCACTGCCTATCACAGTTTCGGATGCCATGAAATGCCCAGTTAGCACAGACCCTCCCCCCCCCAAAATTACCCCATTTTTGAAAGTGGACACCCCAAGCTATCTGCTGAGAGGCATGTTTGCAGATCTCACTTTTTGTCAGTTTTGAAAATTGAAAAAAGAAAAAAAAATGTTTTTCTTTTCTTTCTTCATTTTCAAAAATAAAGAGCATCAAACAGTGAGTTGTACCAACACTACACTGACACCAAGTCACATAGGCACACAATTCACCCCCGATCACCCCCCCCCCCCCAGTTTTAATGATTTATTGTGCTTTTTATTATATTTTTAAACTGTTCCTTTCATATTTTTTTAAAAATCATTTTTATTGTTATCTCAGGGGATATTTACATTCCCTATGAGAGCAATAGGTAGTGACAGGTACTCTTTTTTTGAAAAAATTGGGGTATTAGACCTTAGATTTCTCCTCTGCCCACAAAGCACCTGACTACACCAAGGTTGGTGTGATAAAATGCTTTGCCAATTTCCCAATGGCGCGGTTTATATCCGGCGAAACCTAAGTCGTGAAATGCTCGTAGCTTCCGATTTCTTAGGTCATAGAGATGATTGTTCTGGTTTCTGATCAACTCAACTCTGGCTGAACCACCAGCTGCATTCTCGGGTTCCCTGTTGGGACAGGAGAGCCTGAGAAAACCATGGAAGACGGTGGGAGTGCGGGGGGCGTTCCCTCCCACTGCTTATAAAATCAGTCTAGAGGCTAATTAGCCGCTCGGATTGCTTTTATATTAAATCTGACTGCTGGCTGAAAAGAATGATACCAAGATGATACCTAAACCTGCAGGCATCATTCTGGTATAACCACTCAAAGTCCAGCCCACCATTAGAATACCACCCTTCATCCAGCCACTTCTAATGGTGGGCATACATGCACCATTTTTTTTTAACTGTGGTGGTGAAATCGCCCCTGACAGCGCTGGAGTCACGACTTTACGTATTGTGGGAGCAAATGCTGTTGCTGTCAAGATAAATGAACCCGTGCTGCAGATGAATGGCGTACCTGCTAAGCAAATGATGGTTAACAATAAAACAAAGTAACATTACAGCATAACAGTAAGACTTGCCATACTTGCAAAGCAAATACAATAAAACATAGTAAAAATAAAACATTACAATCTGTGCCTAAAAAAATATATGCCGAAGCATGGGGGCAATCCGCCCCTAATGTTAGGAGCAAATCGCTCCTCCACCCCTGCCCCCTTCGGCATATATGCTTTTTTTTTTTTTTTTAACTGTGGTGGTGAAATCACCTCCGACAGTGCTGGAGTCACAACTTTATGTATCGTGGGAGCAAACGCTGTTGCTGTTGAGATAAATAAACCCGTGCTGCAGCTGAATGGTGTACCTGCTAAGCAAATGATGGGTAACAATAAAACAAACATTACAATATAACATACCATACCTGCAAAGCAAATACAATAAAACATAGTAAAAAAGAAACTGAGAGCGAATGATAGATATAGAATAGGGATGAGCCGAACACCCCCCGGTTCGGTTCGCACCAGAACCTGCGAACGGACCGAAAGTTCGCACGAACGTTAGAACCCCATTGACGTCTATGGGACTCGAACGTTCAAAATCAAAAGTGCTCATTTTAAAGGCTAATTTGCATGGTATTGTCCTAAAAAGGGTTTGGGGACCCGGGTCCTACCCCAGGGGACATGTATCAATGCAAAAAAAACTTTTAAAAACGGCCGTTTTTTCGGGAGCAGTGATTTTAATGATGCTTAAAGTAAAAAAAAAAAAAGTGAAATATTCCTTTAAATATCGTACCTGGGGGGTGTCTATAGTATGCCTGTAAAGTGACGCCTGTTTCCCGTGTTTAGAACAGTCCCTGCACCTTTTTTCTTTTCTTTTGTTCCTGACTGTTTCATATCCTGACCTGGGCTCTTTGGATTTGGTTCTGTAAGATATTTTTGTATGGTACTAGTATTGAGGCTCTCTCTTGGGTTTTTAGATTCTACTGTTTTTTGAGACCGCCCTCTCATGCTTCCACCGGATATCAGCTTTTAAGATGTCAGGCTAACTCTCTCGGCGTATTACTCGATCCCTCCTGGTGGTGCTTCCACACCGCGTGCGCAAAAAAAAAAAAAAAAAAAAAAAAGAAGAAAATTATGTTCCAATACAAACAAAGGCCCTCCTAGCCCTCCTCGCCTGTTGCTATCCTTATTACCCGCCTTGGGAGGAGTCCTTACGTAAGTGCTGGATTTTTCCTGGGATTATGGTAGGCTTCCAAGTGATTGGGATCTGTATGATTGTCCTTATCGGTCCCCCTCCCTATGTCTCCTCCATATGCAGGGCAAGGTCCTTGGGAGGTATACTGTGGAAGATGTAAACCAGGTCTCAAACGTGAGAGGGTGGCCAAACCTCAAACATAATACACAAAGCTGGTTAACAGATTCACTGACAGGCCCAGGAGATGAGACAAAAGTTCCCTGTACTCAGACACTGGTTCTGCAAGTTGTTAGCCGTCCCTGCACCATTGTACCATGAAATTTCTTCACACAAGGAGAGGGAGAAATTCCTACCTTTTCTTCTGTCGCTGTCTCTCAGCTGTAGCACTCCTTCAGCATAGGATCAGAGTCCTGGTCCTGGGTGAGAAGCAGGGGGGGAGAGGTAGTACCTGGGAGGGTCGTCAGATGTCCAGTGCGTCGGGTTAAATCCTATCAGGCAGCGCGCTGCTTGAGCGACTTCGCTTCACTTCATCCCGCTCTCTGGGCTTCTCCACCAGCTGATAGTCAGCTGTTTGTCTGCTCGTCTACAGACCTGTCACGTCCCAGCCGGCCGGCTGGGTCGTATCCTTTAGTGTGTAGCCGTCCGCGGGCACGGGGCGCGAGGAGGGGGGGGCCCCGTCACGGGAGACAGTGTGTCCCGGTGGAGTGCTTACACTGGGATCGCTGCGGTCTCTCACCCCGCTCGCGTCTCTCTCCCGCCCGGAGCCACTCGCCTCAGATCCTCACACTGGCGCCGGCATCAGCCCCTCCCCCTTCACAGACGTCCTACGTCACGTCCCCATCCCGTCTTCTTGCTGACATGCCGTATCCACCGTCTGCAGGACGGGTGTTCGTGCTGGCCGGCCGGCTTTCCATGCTGTTTTTACTCAACACACTGATAGTGAGGTATCCACGGTCTGAGGAAGTGTCCAAACGGTGTTCCCATCCCAAGAAAGGCCCCGACCGGGTTAAGGTCACAAGCTTATCCAAGCTTGCCATTTGGTAAGCGCCCATTTTATCCGTTCACTGTGGTGTGGTGAAGGTCCATCCAGCTTTCATCTTTATTTGCCTATTAAGGGACTCAGTTGTCCGGTTCATTTATTGCACATTTGAAGATTTCCTGCTACCTATTGGACTTAACTTTTGTTACTTGTTGTATGAACTTTACCCATCACTACCCTTACCCAAAGTTCCACCTATATTTGACTCATAGCGCTGCTTCTTTTTGTACTTATTTGTTGTTTGGTGTGTGTATCTCACATATAAGCGGCTGCTTCTTCTTTTTCAATTTTTATTCAATTTATTCACTTGACTGTTTGTTGTATAGATATATAGCGCGGTGGTTTCCCCCTATACTCTAGTTGGAACGCAGGAACGAGCCTTGCTGCAAAGTATTGCATCAAAAATTGTAATTACACGCCCCTGTTAGACAGGGGCAGAAAAAATGGGCCTTAGGCACTGGTGCTGGTGCCACAACACTGCAACCCCTCACAGACACTCTAGTTGGAACGCAGGAACGAGCCTTGCTGCAAAGTATTGCATCAAAAATTGTAATTACACGCCCCTGTTAAACAGGGGCAGAAAAAATGGGCCTTAGGCACTGGTGCTGGTGCCACAACACTGCAACCCCTCACAGACACTCTAGTTGGAATGCAGGAACGAGCCCTGCTGCAAAGTATTACATCAAAAATTGTAATTACACGTCCCTGTTAAACAGGGGCTGAAAAATTGTGCCTTAGGCACTGGTGGTGGCACCCAGAACCAAAAATGTTCTTACAAGCTATCAGCGTGATGATTGAGGAAGAGGATAATTACTCAGGGATAGTCACTCAGCATCAGCATAGGCAGTCTTTGAAGGGATCTTAGGTTTCTAAAAAAAATTATTCGGTTACATCAGCATCAGGTGCTTGGTAGCTGGTGGTGATCCAAGACTGATTCATTTTTATGAAGGTCAGTCGATCGACCGAGTCGGTGGACAGACGCACCCTGTGATCGGTTACCACGCCTCCAGCAGCACTGAATGTGCGTTCCGAAAGAACGCTGGATGCAGGACAGGCCAGTAGCTCAATTGCATACTGTGCAAGCTCTGGCCAGTGATCCATCCTCAAGACCCAGTAACCCAGAGGATTTTCAGTGGGAAAGGTGTCCAAGTCTGATCTTGCCCCTAGGTATTCCTGCACCATGTAAAACAGACGCTGGCGATGGTTGCTGGAACCGATCATACCTTGGGGCTGCGGACCAAAAAATTGTCTGAACGCATTGGTCAGACGGCCACCTTCTCCACCGCTCCTTCTTTGACTGACCGAAGCCTCAGCAACACGTTGTCCAGAAACAGGAGTTTGTAAAATCCCAGTCTCTGGGAACGCGTTGCACAGACCTTTCTGCAAGGCCTCCCGAAGATGTTTCATCCTCTGCTCCCTCTGCGATGGCAAGATGAGGTCCACAACCTTACCCTTGTAACGTGGATCAAGGAGGATTGCCAGCCAGTATTGGTCCTTCTCCTTGATACCACGAATACGAGGATCCTTACGCAGGCTTTGCAGGATCAGGGAGGCCATGCAGCGTAGGTTTGCTGAGGCATTCGGTCCGGAGTCCTCTGGGTCACTAAGGATGACATGGTCCGCAGCCACCTCCTCCCAGCCACGTACAAGTCCATGTGTTTCTTGGGACTGATCCCTTAAAGACTGCTGCTGATGCTGAGTGCCAGGCTCCACCTCCATACTGACACAATCTTCCTCCTCCTCCTCCTCCTCCTCGTCCTCTTCCTGTGTGATCGGCGGGCACGCAGGAACACTGTCTGGATAAAGGGGGCCTTGAGAGCTAAGGAAGTCCTCCTCTTCCTGCCTCTGTTCTGCCTCAAGTGCCCTGTCCATTATTCCACGCAGCGTGTGCTCCAACAGGTGGACAAGGGGGACAGTGTCACTGATGCATGCACTGTCACTGCTCACCATACTCGTGGCCTCCTCAAATGGTGACAGGACAGTGTATGCATCCCTGATCATGGCCCACTGGCGTGGGGAAAAAAAACAAGCTCCCCTGACCCTGTCCTGGTGCCATAGTCGCACAGGTACTCATTGATGGCCCTCTGCTGCGTGTGCAGCCGCTGCAGCATTGCCAACGTTGAGTTCCACCTGGTGGGCATGTCACAGATTAGGCGGTTCTTGGGCAGGTTAAACTCCTTTTTGGAGGTCCGTCAGCCGAGCACTGGTATTATATGACCGGCGGAAATGCACACAGACTTTCCTGGCCTGCTTCAGGACATCCTGTAAGCCCGGGTACCTGCCCAAGAACCGCTGCACCACCAAGTTAAGGACGTGAGCCAAACAGGGCACATGGGTCATTTGTCCCTGTCGGAGGGCAGAGAGGAGGTTGGTGCCATTGTCGCAAACCACCATTCCTGCCTTAAGTTGGCGTGGCGTCAACCACCTCTGAACCTGCCCCTGCAGAGCTGACAGAACCTCTGCCCCAGTGTGGCTCCTGTCCCCCAAGCACACCAGCTCAAGCACCGCATGGCATCTTTTGGCCTGCGTACTTGCGTAGCCCCTTGAACGACTACGGAGCACCGCTGGTTCCGAGGAAGAGGCCATGGAGGAAGAAGAAGAGGAGGGGGTGGAGGAGAGAGGTGTGTCACAATCGTTAGCATTTTGGAGGCGTGGTGGCGGAACAACCTCCAACACTACTGCACCTTGTCCTGCATCCTTCCCAGCTGCCAGCAGAGTCACCCAATGCGCCGTGAAACTTAGGTAACGTCCCTGTCCATGCCTGCTGGACCATGAGTCAGCGGTAATATGCACCTTACCGCTGACCGCCCTGTCCAGCGAGGCATGGACATTGCCTTCCACATGCCGGTAGAGAGCCGGAATCGCCTTCCGTGAGAAAAAGTGGCGTTTGGGTACCTGCCACTGAGGAACCGCACATTCCACAAACTCACGGAAGGGGGCAGAGTCTACCAACTGAAAAGGCAGCAGTTGAAGTGCTAGCAATTTTGCCAAGCTAGCATTCAACCACTGGGCATGTGGATGGCTGGGAGCAAACTTCTTTCGGCGGTGCAGCAGCTGGGCAGGGAAATTTGCCTGGTACAATCTGACGTTGGTGTACCAAAAGCAGATTGCCCACAAGTACTTGGCTGTGACACACCTAATTCTACACCTTCATTCCTCTCCGTGCAGGTCTCAGAGAGGACTGAAGGTCTAGTGGGGTTGGAAATCTCAGCTGATGAGGAGCAAGGAGATGTCCTCTTTGTTCTTTGGTGTGGGTCTTTTAGAGACGCTTGCCAACGAACTGCATGGCAGGTCAACATATGTCTGGTCAAGCATGTGGTACCCAAGCGGGAGATGTTTTGGCCACGTGAGATACGCTTGAGACATATGTTGCAAATAGCAGCGGTGCGATCTGATGCACTCGTCTCCAAAAAGGCCCACACCAAAGAACTTTTTGAATAACGCGCAGAGACTGCAGCGCCCTGCACATGTGGAGCTTTGGGGTGTGATGCAGTCAATGTGCTGCCCTTAGGCTGGCCCCTGGAGGGCATCCTGCTTCGTTGGTGATGTGCCGCCTCCTCCTCCTCCTCTCTCCTATCAGGCACCCACGTTGAGTCAGTGACCTCATCATCCCCTCCCTCCTCATCACTGGAGCAAACCTGGCAGTATGCTGCAGCAGGGGGAGCATGACTGCCAGATTGCTGTCCTTCTTGGGCACCCCCTCTGTCCATGCTCATGTTACTGCCTTCATCGAGCTCAGTATCATCATCAGAGCCTTCCAAACGCTGGGCATCCTCCTGGAGCATGTACCCAACACTGTGATCAAACAGTTCGAGGGACTCCTCAGGAGGACATGGTGGAGCTAGGGAAGGAGTCACTGATGACATTGAGCCGAGGGAAGACAAAGCACCCTGGGCATGGGTGAGAGAGGATGAGGACGGCTTGGTCATTCACTCGACCAAGTCTTCCGCATGTTGCGGCTCAACACGGCCAGCTGCCGAAAAAAAGGCCAAGTGTGTCCCATGGCCACGTGCTGATGAGGATGCACCGTCTCCACGACAAGCACTAGACACAGAGCCTGCTTGCCCTCTCTTATTGGCTTGTGACTGTCTGCCTCTCCTTCTTGGCCTTCCAGACATACTAATGGCCTGTAGCTGCACTAAGCTGGGATATATATATATATTTACTGATACTGCAGCTAGCAAAATCAACTGCCTGCCTGTAGTATGAGAACACCACCAACCTTCTACAGGTAGCTTTAGCTGAACACTGTGAGCAGGACGCACTGCACTAAATGTAAATAGTCTAGCTGCCTGACCGTGGTACTAATAGGATCAAAAGAACACCAGTAATTTTCTTCAGGTAGCTTTATATACTGTAACAAGACCAGCCTGCCTGTCAGTAGGAAGATAACAGGAACGGATCTAGCTGAACACTGTGAGCAGGACGCACTGCACTAAATGTAAATAGTCTAGCTGCCTGACCGTGGTACTAATAGGATTAAAAGAACACCAGTAATTTTCTTCAGGTAGCTTTATATACTGTAACAAGACAAGCCTGCCTGTCAGTAGGAAGATAACAGGAACGGATCTAGCTGAACACTGTGAGCAGGACGCACTGCACTAAATGTAAATAGTCTAGCTGCCTGACCGTGGTACTAATAGGATCAAAAGAACACCAGTAATTTTCTTCAGGTAGCTTTATATACTGTAACAAGACAAGCCTGCCTGTCAGTAGGAAGATAACAGGAACGGATCTAGCTGAACACTGTGAGCAGGACGCACTGCACTAAATGTAAATAGTCTAGAAGATAACAGGAACAGATCTAGCTAAACTGAATACAGTGTATATATATATATATATATATATATATATATATATATATATATATATATATGCAACACCTGGGATGCATATATATAAACAATACACTTTAAGTGCAGCTGACTGACTGTCCTGCCTAATCTAGCTAACTCAAATGAAATGACACTGTCTCTCTCTCTCTCTATCTCTCAGCACACCGAAACACACTGCACAGGGCCGCCGTGCAGGCGGCCTTATATAGTGTGGGGCGTGTACTAAATCCCCTGAGCCATAATTGGCCAAAGCCTCCTTGGCTTTGGCCAATTACGGCTCTCTGTTCAGGCGGCGCTGTGATTGGCCAAGCATGCGGGTCATAGTGCATGCCTGGCCAATCATCAGCAAGCAATGCACTGCGATGCTGCAGTGAATTATGGGCCGTGACGTGCCACACGAATTTGGCGCGAACGGCCCATATCGTTCGCAATTCGGCGAACGACCGAACAGCCGATGTTCGAGTCGAACATGGGTTCGACTCGAACACGAAGCTCATCCCTAATATAGAACAATAGTGAGTGAACAGTAGAGCGGACAGTAAAGAGTTACAATAAGAGAGAGAACAATAGAGAGAGGAGAAAAATACAACCACTACTATTGTTGGATTTTTTATTTTCTATTTTTTTGTGTTTTTTTTTTATTTCATTTTTTTTTTTTCACTTTTATAAAAACTGTAAAAAAACTGTAAACTGAATGTTGCAGATAGGGTCTCTCAAAATGTGATGGCCATCACATCTTTCGAGACCCCGAGACCCTGTGTTAGTGTGCCTGGGACTGTGTGGTGCTGTACCCTACGCTAAAACTCCACTAATGTGTGGTAGCATTTGAAACATTCACCAATGCAGAGATCAGGTTGGCCACGACAGGAGGGACAATAAAAGTGAGTGTCACGCCTAAATCCGGGTTTGGGAAGTTGCGCAAGAGCACCGTCTGGAAACAGAAGGGCTCGGACGATCTCTTCATGGAATTTAAGGAAGGATCCAGTCCGTCTTGAAGCTTTGTATAGCACAAAAGCGTTCAGCAAAGCCAATTGAAATAAATAAATAGACACTTTTTTGTACCAACGTCTGGCCTTACGGGCAATTAGGTACGGCGCCAACAACTGGTCGTTGAGGTCCACCCCTCCCATGTTGTATTTATGGACACAAAGGGGTTTCTCCACAACATCAGTCGCCGTAGGAACTTGGACTGCCGTGTCTGCTTGAAGCGAGGACAGAACGAAAACATTCTGTGAGTCCCTCCACTTCACTGATAACAAATTATTACACCTCAAGCAGGCTCTCTCCCCCGTCTAAGTCGGGATTCTACAAGCCGTTGGGGGAAGCCCCGGCAATTAGATCGCACGGTGCCACATGCGCCAATTCCATAATCAAAAAGGTGAGTAAAAAGTGGCACACTCGTCCCACACTATATTACCAGCGCTCCCTATGTAGTCTGGGCAGTTCTCCGGCTCTACATGACTATCTTCCCTCGTAAACCATAAAACTATATGTATAGCCTGTGGCCTGTCTCAGAGCTTATACATCTTGACGCTGTATCTGGCACACTTGCTGGTAAGATACTGTTTGATAGACAAGGGCCAGAAAACGTAATCAGGGACTCATCAACGCAGACAACTTGATTAGGAGTAAACAAGGCTGCAAAACGTTGGTTGAAGTAGTTTACGAGGGGCCGAATTTTGTAGAGCCGATCAAATCCAGGGTCACCCCGAGGGCAACAAAGTTAATTGTCATTAAAGTGCATGAACCGCAAGATCTGCTCGTATCGTGTCCTGGTCATGGAGGCAGAGAACACGGGCATATGGTGAATTGGGTCAGTGGACCAATATGACCGCAACTCACTCTTTTAGTTATGACCATGAGGAGGGATAGGCCCAGAAAGGTCTTAAATTCAGAAACCGTAATTGGTTTTCAATCTCTGGCAAGGGTCAGCTGGGGATTAGCGGTGATGAATCGACCAGCAAACAAATTTCTTTGGTCCACAATAAATCTATAGAGATCTTCGGTGGAAAACAGCGAATAAGTGACGTAAAATCAACTGTTTCCACCTGAATTCCGGGTTGACCAGTGAATGAGGGAAGTACGGGTGCTGCACAAGTGGTGGGTTCCCAATTAGGATTGGCAAATGCAGCAGGAAGGGCACTATGTGCTTGACAGGCCTGTGTTTGTCATCTTGGTGGCAGCGGGACACTACTCGTGCTTGCCACCTCGCCAGCTTGAACTGCACTTATGGGACACGCCACGTCATCAAGTGTTACTGCAGTGCTGGATGTATGACCAGGATGTACTAGGCTGCTGATGCTTGCTAGTTCACCAGAAGGAATAGCGGCGCTAGTACTGGCTCTCTGCTCCATACAGGGGACCTGCGGTTCTTGCACCTCAATGACGGCAGAAGATCGGGGTCTGGTACACCTGACCTTGGCAGAGACCACAATTCCATCGTCTGAGCTATCTGTCAGGGTGCCGCTGCTGTCTACAGGTTTGTATTCTGAGCCTGAATCTGACAGACGAGTGACTTCCTCTTCACTATCTGTCATGCTCAGAAACGTGTAGGCCTCTTTACTAGTATACCTTCAATTTGACATTATGGTCTCTAAATTTACTGGTACATTAGTGGGACTCACAGGCTCCTGACTGTTAGCGACTGATTCAAACGCTACCAAAAAACTATTCGCAGGGATCAGGCCTGACTCTGCGAATGCTGCAGTTATGCGTTTTGTAAGTGACAGTGATCGATTGATACTGCACTTGGGTGGGCTGGGGTGGGCGGAGGAGCTAAACGCAGGTGCTAGCAGGTATCTGGGCTGATCCCACTAACACTGCGTTTTTGATAACCCTAAACTGCTGGGGACGCTAGTATAGATCTGATCAGATCAGAAATCAATCCGTTCAGACACTATACTACTAAGGGAGGCGTATGGTGCATGCGTGTGTGTTAGCGGTACTGGCACTAATCTGACGCTGCCTGGGGCGACGCAGACCCTATCTGATGCTAAAACCTAAGTGATATCGCTTGCTGGGTGATCAGGGGGTTAAACCTTTATTAGGTAAAATACGGCGGGTGCCCTGACGCTATAAAAAATAAACTAGCTAAACTGCGTCACCTGTGACACTTATACTGTGATCACAGGTGACAGGGGGTAATAAACGGGTTAAACCTTTATTGGGGTACTGATTGCTGTACTGGGTGACACAGTCACAGGTGGTGAAGGGGTTAACTGGGGGGGGTGATCGGGAAGTGACTGGTGGAATGTGACCTGGTGTCAGTGTAGTGTTGGTGCAACTCACTGTTTGATGCTCTCTCCTCTTGGTCTGGAACGAAAAGACCGACACGAGGAGTGATAACATCACTTCCCCTGTCAGTCTTTACACTTACACGACAGATTTCATTGGCCTGGGGATTGATCAGTTCCTGATCAAATCCGATCGTCGCAGCTGGTCCGGAACTGGTTAAGTGTGTACAGGGCGCCGGACACACAGCTGCTATAGGAAGCATGACATGTTTGCAATCACGTGATTGCAAAGAGATGTTCTATTGGCTCCCTTTGGAAAGTCCTTGGGGCTCTGCGCTCTGAACACTCCCTCTATCATTCTTCCCATATTACGATGAATATACCCTCCTAGGAGAAGAAAGTATTAACAGCGCATTCAAATAATGTTATGTGTACCTAAGACTAACCATTAATTTGCATTCATAATTAACCATACGGTTCATTAAAATAAAATAGTGGCTTAAGAAAAATACTCTAAAACCAAAACCACAATGAACCTTGCCAAGGTTCAATAATTATAAATTCTAAGGCAGTTCATAAAATCATATACAATAATCCCAAAGTTCAAAAGCTCAATATAGTAAAACACTGTGTTATAGAGTTATCCTTTTGAAGTAAGTTCCCTGCATACAGATTAGGACAGTAGTGTAAATACAGCTTAGAATCAGTCCATGCATGCAGGTTAGTGCAGTGGTAAAATCTCAGCTTCTAATTCTCATAGAGCTTGATGCTTTTCTGCAAGGTGGTAAACCATCACCAAAACACCGTGTGACTAGCCCCTTATGTGTGTATGCTTACCAGAGGTAAGAATCAAAAGGCCTTTAATCTCCTTCGCTGCACTGCTCAGCTCCTCAGCCATCGCCGATCTTAATCCTCCAGGTTCATGATGTGTAAATACCATAGGGAACAACCATGTAAGGATATAGAAGGAGTCTCTTCATAGTGTTAAACTGTTTATTAGTATAATACAATCCCCCCTTGATAGAAGTTGTGCTTACAATGCTAACATAGAAAAACAGCCTGTCATGTCAATAGCGTCGGAGTTTTCAAATCGTCCCGCCTACCACGATGAGTCCCGGGATGACGCTGCCTGACTGAAGCTGTGAGTCGTGTGGTCACACCCTGATGCGTTTCGTCATTACATCTTCAGAGGGTGTGGCCACGCAACACGATTCTGCATCTTAAGTAGCCCCATAGGCAGAGTCCTCCGATGCCATCAGCACGCGCATCATCTGAAGGATATTACGCCCCTTTGTTAGTAGCAAGAGGTGGGCTAGTCAGATGTGATCATCATGCGCATCATCCAATAAACAAACCCGCCCCTCTGTCAGTTTTGTGAGGATGGCCTGCAGCGTCCCATCTACCCTGCATGGGTCGCAGTCTTGTCGGCTCCATATATCTGGGCTACTCTCACCCGTAACAAACAAACCCGCCCCTCTGTAAGTTTTATGAAGCCAGCCTGCAGCGTCCCATCCGCCCTGCATGGATCACTGTCTGTCGGCCCCATTTATCTGGGCTGTTCATTTATCTGGGCTTATCTGGGCTGCTCATACCCGTAAATATGCAATATCTAATATAAAAAATCTTTATATAAAATTTTTTAAAACTTTAATAAGCCAACGAGAGAGATGACATCATCTCTCACCACCTGCCCTGCATCACTGCAGTTCCACCCTCACTGGGCAGCCGTTAAATCATCTCTCTGCTGCCTGCCTTCCCTCTGGCAAGTGACAATCTGCATCTTAGCAGGCCAATGACAATCTGCAACATGTGGCAGGTGACGGGGCAAGTGACAATCCGCAACGTGTGGCAAGTGACAATCCGCAACGTGTGGCAGGTGATATGGCAAGTGACAATCAGTATCCGGTGGCAGGGACGTGGCAAGTGACACGCTCAGGGCTCCCACTGATTCTGCATTATGGTGAGTTGAACCATTTCATTTTATATTACAATGTAGAAATAATGCTCTTCAATCATCCTGACACTATAACAACCATGGTGCCGTGATGATGAAAGCGCTAACACCAGCCACTGCCCCAATAACTTTCCCACAAAAAAAAACATATTTTCTGCCAGTGCCCCTCCCGAGACTAGGCTCTGGATCCGCCCCTGAGCCCCAATGGGCTTAATATAGAACTAGACCTTAACTGCTTTATAAGTAATTATTAATAGTCATGGAGTTATTTTTATCTTTGATTTAACATTAACTTGCATTTTTTATGGCTAATATATAACACACTCCCAGATTCCCTTTAAAAACACAAGTATTTTTATAACATACAGCATTCTATATAGCAGCCTTTATTGCTTGCAGTCCATAGCATTCTCTTGTTTTGATTCTAGGTCTTTTTTTCCCATTGAAGTTCCGGTATATACTGGATACCACTAAGATCTCTCTCTCTAGGCTGTATAAGGTATACCACTTAGTGAAACTCTGATGAGATTCCTTGAAAATTGCCAATAATGCTGGTAAATTTTTCTGTCAAACAAAAAATGCCGCCACTGAAGAAAGGATAATGCTCCGTTTGACACTGACAGCGTCATATATCTAAAAAAGCTACTATTATGATAGTAGGTACAGATAATAATGAATGTACCACTAGAAGATCTAACGGCAGATAACCATTGACCACCAGAGTGATTTCCAGCTAATAATTATAATTTTAGGATTTCTTAGATTTATTGGGCTTGTACCCCCTTCTTATAATCAGTAAACGATGTCTTATTAAAGTTTTAAGAATTTTATATAAAGATTTTATATATTAGATATTGCATATTTACAGGTATGAGCAGCCCAGATAAATGAACAGCCCAGATAAATGGGGCCGACAGACAGCGATCCATGCAGGGTGGATGGGACGCTGCCAGGCCGGCTTCATAAAACTTACAGAGGGGCGGGTTTGTTTATTGGATGACGCGCGTGATAACCACGTCTGACTAGCCCGCCTCTTGCTACTAACAAAGGGGCGTAATATCCTTCAGATGACACGCGTGCTGACGGCGTCGGAGGACTCCACCTATGGGGCTACTTAAGATGCAGAGTCGTGTTGCATGGCCAGGCCCTCTGAAGACGTAATGACGAAACACGTCAGAGCGTGACCACGCGACTCACAGCTTCAGTCAGGGAGCATCATCCCGGGACTCATCGAGGTAGGCGGGACGATTTGAAAACTTCGACCAGCGGTGAGCTGACGTTATTGACATGACAGGCTGTTTTTCTATTTTAACATTGTAAGCACAACTTGTATCAAGGGCGGATTGTATTATACTAATAAACAGTTTAACATTATGAAGAGCCTACTTCTATATCCTTACATGGTTGTTCCCTATGGTATTTACACATCATGATCGTGGAGGATTAAGATCGGTGATGGCTAAGGAGCTGAGCAGTGCAGTGAAGTAGATTAAAGGCCTTTTCATTCTTACCTCTGGTAAGCATACACACATAAGGGGCTAGGTGTTTTGGTGATGGTTTACCACCTTGCGGAAAAGCATCAAGCTCTATGAGAATTAGAAGCTGAGATTTTACCACTGCACTTACCTGCATGCATTGGCTGTATTTACACTATGCTCTCATCTGCATGCAGGGGACTTACTTCAAAAGGATAAATCTATAACACAGTGTTTTACTATATTGAGCTTTTGAACTTTGGGATTATTGTATATGATTTTATGAACTGCCTTGGATCTTATAATTATTGAGCCTTGGCAAGGTTCATTGCGGTTTTGGTTTTAGAGTATTTTTCTTAAGCCACTGTTTATTATATTTTAATGAACCGTATGGTTAATTATGACTGCAAATTAATGGTTAGCCATAGGTACACATAACATTATTTGAATGCGCTGTTAATACTTTCTTCTCCTAATAGGGTATATTTATCTTAATAGTGTTTTATTGTTATTATAACAGCAGCTATTAGTATACTGATAAAAATTGTTTCCATTTTGAGCGCTAGGGTCAGAGTTCTTTGTTGGCTCAGTCATCTTTATATTATCATTGTTCCCTGCTGTGGTGTGGTGGCGGGTCCTGTGCCTTCACTTCCGGTTTCTCTGACTCAGCCCCGCAGCTCTGAAGGTGGATGACAGGCGACTTGTGTGAGAGCTGTGAGTACAAGGGGGGAGAGGAGAGGGGGGGACATCTAATGTAAAGGGGGGCTCTGATCTGATGGTGACATCTAATGTAAAGGGTGGATCTGATCTGATGGTGACATCTAATGTAAAGGAGGACTCTGATGGTGACATCTAATGCAAAGGAGGACTCTGATCTGATGGTGACATCTAATGTAAAGGGGGGCTCTGATGGTGACCTCTAATGTAAACGGGGACTCTGATGAGGACATCTAATGTAAATGGGGACTCTGATGGTGACATCTAATGTAAAAGAGGACTCTAATCTGATGGTGACATTTAATGTAAAGGGGGACTCTAATGGTGACATCTAATGTAAAGGATGACTCTCATGGGCACATCTAATGTAAAGGAGGGCTCTGATGGTGACATCTAATGTAAAGGGGGGCTCTCATGGTGACATCTAATGTAAATAGGGGGCTCTCATGGTGACATCTAATGTAAATAGGGGGCTCTGATGGTGACATCTAATGTAAAGGAGGACTCTGGGACACCTGATGTATAGGGGGACTCTAATGAGGACACCTGATGTATAGAGGGATGCAGATTGGGACGCTTGCTGTAAAGGCAGCTTAGATTGGAACATCTGATGTAAAAGGGGGCTCTGATGAGGACTCCTTATGTTAAGTGGTTTTATTTTTCTTTACTTGAAATGTGCATGTGATTGGCCTACTGTGATGGGCACAGTGAGGCTGCATATGATGGGCACAGTGAGGCTGCATGTGATGGGCACAGTGAGGCTGCATATGATGGGCAGTTTTATCTAGCAGTAATGATACATAATCACCTGATAAATGTCTGTTTACAGTCCTGCATTACTAACAGTTTAATTGTTCAGTTTGTTTGTACCCCCCCAAAAATTTTGAGCAACAGCTGCCGCTGATACCTAATTATTTGATCGTTCTTTATTTTTCGTAATACAACGAGCTGTTAAAATTAGACATGTGCATTCGTTTTTGTCCGAATGCATTTTCGACCGAATTTCAGGTATTTTCGTTATCATTTTAACAAACGATAACGAAAGTGCAGAATCCGAAAAACGAAAGATCCGACATAAACAAATGCTTTATTTTTGTTTTCGTTGCTACAACAGTTCGATATAGATAGGAGATTCGACATGATGATGACAATAACAATCTGTGTCCATCGAACCTGTGGTCGAATGTGCCAAACCTTAATTCTATTAGTCCAAGATTATTCTACATAGAGAGAAAAGATTCGATGTAGGGGAGGAAAGATTCGACGTAGGGGAGGAAAGATTCGACGTAGGGGAGGAAAGATTCGACGTAGGGGAGATAAGATATATAAAAATAATGATGATGATGAATGTTATTGGCTGATTGTAACCAAAGAGGAGGAGCAGTAAAATAGCTAGAACTAAGTACACACGTGCTTTGGCTTATGGTGTCTGTTGAAAGTTCTAAGAAGATTCGACGGAGCAGGTAAACTATAGGTGTCGTACAGTTTAGCTGCTCCATCGAATCTTCTTTGAACATTCGACAGACACCATAAGCCTTCAATGACAGATTCGACCCTGATTTGGATTTTCGGACGAATGCAATTTTTAACTAAAAACAAAATGAATAAAAACGAATTTTGGGAGTAACTAAATAAATTTATTTTTCGGACGAAAACGAAATTCCAAAACGAAATATTTCAGTGTGCGCATGTCTAGTTAAAATTATCTTGCACATTATAGTCTAATTGTATAATAGACTTTAAATTTATCAACTTCTTTGTACTGTAACATGTATGGCCATATTAAAGACGATTTGACAGAAATATTCAGTTGGATTGAAACATGTATGGCTAGCTTAAAGTACTTGGCATTTAATGCTCTATTTCCTTGTTGCAGGTGCGCTCTTCTATACCAGTGCATCGGATCTGCGCAGTGGAGCGAGTGGATGAGAATGCATTTCAGCAGCCAAATATGATGCAAATCATTACCCAAGACGCTGAGACACAAGGTTGCCACATTATGTATATACAGTGCAAGGTGAGCACCAATAGCCAAGGCTATATATTAAATGTACCATTTTAAGAAGACGATTATGGAAAAACTGTAAAAATTAGGGTAAAAATTGCATTCTTTATTTTTTTTTACAAAATATTTTCTTTTTATATAGAATGTTAATGAACTGAATCAGTGGCTTTCTGCCCTGCGTAAAGTCAGTCTGTGCAACCAGAATTTGTTGCCAACATATCACCAAGGAGCCTATCGTAATTCACATTGGACTTGCTGCCTGCAATCTGACCGAACAGGTAATATAGCCACAGTACAGTATACTTGTGAGCATAACTATCTCCATGTTGTATAATCAAACATTATCTTACTCAGTACAGAGCACATGTAGAGTCTTAACACACCATGGGTTTTTAGGCATTTACCTTCAGGTAATTGGATAATGGCAGTGCTTTAGAGGATACGCCTCATAGGCACCTCCCCAATAACCTTACCCAACTCTTGAGTCGGTTTTGTGCTAGTGTCTGAAGGTGATGGACCTTTCTCCCTCAGAGAGAAAACCATTGTTGGCCTAACTAGTTTTATTATTTTTCTTTCTTATTTTATCTTATTATCCCCAAATCAAGCCCTTACTGTTTTCTAATGTTAGCATAAAAGCAGCTTAAAATGCCAGCATCTCCTGACATCTACCGCTCCATAGAGGAAAAACTGACAAACGGACCTGATCAGACAGCCCATGTGAAAGGGCCATAAATCTGTGTGTTTTTAGAATGATCTACAGCAGGGATGGCTGCAGACAGGTACAACTTTTGTAGCAGAGTTTTGCCGTGTACACACAAGCTGAATTTCCAACAGAAAGAGTCTGATGGGAGCTTTTCATCGTATATTACGACCGTGTGTGTGCCCCATCCGACTTTTTCGAAAATTCAGACTTAGATAGAAAACATGTTCTATATTTTTCAGACGGAACAAATTACTATTGGAAAAACCGCTCGTCTGTATGCTGTTTCGACGCACCAAAAACGACGCATGCTCTGAAGCAAGTACAAGACGGAAGCTATTGGCTACTGGCTATTGAACTTCTGTTTTCTAGTCATATGTGTTGTATGTCACCGCGTTCTGGACGGTCAGAATTTGGTGTGACCGTGTGTATGCAAGACAGCTTGAGCGGAACTCCGTCGGAAAAACCTTCAGAGTTTATTCCGACGGCAAAACCGGTCGTGTGTACAGGGCATTAGTTTCATCTCTGCGTATCACTGGGAGCTAGATACTTCACTGGGTGTATGTAAGGCTTTACATCCTCTTCAATAGAGCCATCTTTGTCCAGGGCCCAAAAACAACCATGCCTCTTTCCTATTCCCATTTCTCAGCTGGAGTAAGGACCCAATATGCAGTCCTAGAGGATGCAAGCACAGAAGGAAATGAAGAGGATATTGAAGCAGTATTGGAGGAAGCTGCATAAGATTTTTCTCCCTCAGTCACTATACTGAAGAGGGAGCTTCATGCAACATAAATGCTCATTTCCTCTGTCCACAAAAGCCTTGGCACTGTGCAACCTGACTCTTCCCTGTCCTTCCATGCCCCTTTGGGTGCAAAGAGACTGGCAAAATACCGCAAAACATTCCCTTTTCATGAACAGATAGAATATGCAGTATATGAGGGCTGGGTCACTCCCAAAAGAACTTTCATTCCACCCAAATTGTTTACTGAACTCTATACAATGAAAAAGAGTTCCGAAAGTGGGCTATTCCTGTAGATGATCCTGCCATCTCTGTCCTAAACAAACATCTCACTGTTCCTATTGAAGCTGTTCCTTCTTTCAAAGATTCTGCAGATAGAAAGTTTGAGAGGCTCCTAAAGGATATATTTAATCTTGTAGGCACAGTCCTGCAATAGGCTCTTGTTGCAATTTCAGTATGTCAAACTGCAACTAACTGGACTAGAATAATGAACAACCAACATGACCCTGTATTTCAGGGTCATGTTCTTTACACAGCAATTATAGCGATTGCCTTCTACTCTACTTTTCTGTGCAGATGCCCTAGTAAATCTCAAGTGACAAATTTTCAGAGTGGCTTAAAGCTCGTTTGGCTGTACTTCTCCTATGGATCACGGGAGTGCAATCCGTTTTGCACCCCTGTGACCCCTTTTCAGCAGAGAGCGTGCTGAAGTCCGCTCTCTGCTGACGTCACAGAAGTGGGTAGAGGGCCTGCGTCATAACGAAAATGGAAGACGGGATAGGCCAGGTCCTTGGACGGACACCCAGCTCAGCCTCCCAGTGATCTGCTGAGTGCCTGAGCAGGCCACTCTGCCCCCTCCACAGCCCAGCGCTCCAGTGAACGAGGAGGAGGCAGAGCAGAGAGCCGCTGAGTGACAGCCTGCAGCTCTCTGCTCCTGGGAGCTGTGAGAACCGAGTGATCGGCGTTGTTCGATCATTTGGTTCTTGCAGAGGCGCTGGGGGACAGATGCAGCATCGTACCAGTGCTGCATCCATCCAGGTAAGTATGATTCTGGGACAAACTCGATTCCCATATTTCTCTTAAATCTCTATTCACATGCTTAGAATCTTATGGCTAAAGGTTTGGACAGCTGAAGCTGCCTGCAAAAGGCGTTTCACACATATGCCTTTCCAAGGAAGATATGTGTTTGGTGGGGCACATGACCAATTCATCAAAAAGGTCACAGGCAGAAAGGTTTCCTTACACAGCCCGATGGACCCAAAATCGCCCTCCTCAGGAGCCCCTAACTCCTGTAAACGCGAATCACTGTCCGTTCTAACCAAGCTGCAACTTCAAAATCTAAGTTCAGCCCTTCTTTTTGACACAAGGCTTAGCCCACCATGGCCACCAAGCCTTCCCCAAAACCCTTTTCACAATAAAGTGGAGCCCTCACTCCTAAGAGTGGGGGGAGAGTGTGGTGGCAATGTCTGTTACAGTTTGCCTCTCTCTGGTTCACAAATGTCCCAGACCTGTGGGGTTTAGTCTGTGGTTTCAAAGGTAAAAAAATGGTGTTCCAAACTCTACCACCTCACTGCTTTCTTCTTTTATATCAATCAAACACTGCCCAAGGACAGTTAAATTTGCAAAATACACTGAGACACCTCTTGTCCCAGGAATTCGTTGTGCCAGAACTGCCACAAGACAGGTTCAAATGACTCTGCTCAAACCTGTTCACAGTACCAAAACCTAATGGGGGTAATCGTCCTATTCTGGATTTAAAATTCCTCTGCTAATGCCTTCAAATTACAGAATTTCACATGGAATCCGCAAGATCAGTAATTGCTTCTTTGAGACAACCATATACAGCATATGGTATCTGTGGACATCCAAGATACCTACCTCCATGTACCTATTTACCTACCTCATCAAAACTTTCTGCACTTTGCATTGGCAGGCAACCACTTCCAGTTTGTTGAACTGCCCTTTGGCCTATGGAACTCAGGGTATACAAGTCACGGGCCATCTAGATCACCTTCTTCTGAAAGATTCATTTTCCTTCCAGCTATCGGAAAATGTCAACAGAACAATTCAAATGCTTCTGGATTTCGACTGGGTGATGAATTTCAACAGATCTGCTCTCCAGCCTTTCCTTAACCTGAAATACTTGGGTCTGGTCCCGGTCCAAGCAAAAGTATTTCTGAAAATAAAGTGCTGAAAGAGTGCTGAAGAATTGAGAACCAAGAGACCTCCCATATTGAGATTCTCCATGAGAGTTCAAGCATTAATGGTAGCCTCTTTCAAAGCAGTACCATTCACCTAGTTTCATTCCAGAACTCTCCAAGAAAACATCTTGTCAACCTGGATAAAGCAGGCTTCTTCTTTTCAATTGCCCATACTCCTGTCCAGTAATGCAGGGAATATCTTCAATCTGATATGCCAAAAATAGAGGATTTTGGATGTGTACATCCTAGCCTCAAGATATAACAACAAACTATCTCTGTTGCCAGAACCAGGCATCCTCTAGCTCTAGCCTCAGGTACCTCAATAATCCCCTAGTCTCAGTTCAGGCTAGTTTATGCCTTTCCTCCAGCACAAATCCTACTTTGTCTTTTCAAGAGAATAGAGCAAGAGAGGAAAATGGTGATTCTAATTGTACCGAACTGGCACAAAAAAACCTGGTACACAAACATATTCAGACTTCTAAAAGAAAACCCATGGCCTCTTCCCAGCAGACCAGATTTGATATCTCACGGTCCTCTCCAACTTGCTTTTCAGCCTGTGACTTTAATGGCATGGCTGTTGGAACTCCAGTATTAAAGGATAGAGGGGTTTTTGAGTCTGTGATTTCTACCTTGCTAAAAGCAAGAGGGGCCTTTTCTAGGAAGATATGATCTCACACCAGGAATTTTTATTTGTCTGGTGTGAAAACAGGCACGTCCATCCCAGAGATTATTCTGTACCTCGTGTTCTGGCCTTCCTACAATCAGGTCTTGACAATTAGAACTAGGTACTCTTAAAGATCAGGTCTCGGCCTTGCCAATTCTTTTTCAAAGGCCTCTAACGTCACTCTCCCTTGCCGCACCCTGTTCTTCCTTGTGATCTGAGCTTTGTTCTGTCTGCCCTGCAGAAACCCTTTGAACTTATCCATGATATTCCTCTAGAGCTGGGGTGTCCAAACTATGGCCCTCCAGTTGTTCAGGAACTACAATTTCCATCATGCCTAGTTATGTCTGTGAATATCAGAGTTTTACAATGTCTCATGGAATATGTAGTTCTGCAACACCTGGAGGGCCG
The DNA here is from genome assembly GCA_037952925.1 of Lithobates clamitans. Classification (NCBI taxonomy): domain Eukaryota; kingdom Metazoa; phylum Chordata; class Amphibia; order Anura; family Ranidae; genus Lithobates; species Lithobates clamitans. The sequence goes on from JBBGZY010001350.1 coordinate 3,903,059, forward strand.
TAGTTTGGAGATCCCTGCTCTAGAGGATCTATCATGCAAAGTGCCCTTTTTGCCCCTTTCCTGTAAAGAGCCTTTCCTCAAAATTCCCAATGACAAGGTTGTCTTATATCCAAGGTCATAAGGCATTCTCAGCATTCCACCTCACAAGGGACACTCCTGCTTCAAAGTCCACCATTGCATAATGTACTGTATACAAAAACTATTTGCAAGTGCTTACATTCTCAATGAGAAATCTCCTCCTGTACTTTAACTTGCCCATTCCACCAGAGCAGTGAGAGTTTCCTGGGCATTTCAGCACCAAGCCCCTTTAGCTCAGTTGTGTAAGGCTGCGACCTGGTATTCTGTTCAGACTTTTTCAAAGTCTAACCAGGTGGACTGCCAATCTTCTGGTGACACAGCTTTTGGCCGCAAGGCTCTCGAAGTGGCTCTCTGAGGTCAGCTCTTCTGACCATTGTTGGGCCTGTTGGCAAGATTTATGTTTGCCTCATTATTGCCCACCCTTCCTGTTTATTGCTTGGGGACATTTCATGGTGTATGAATACTCTGCCTGTGTACTGTATGATTAGGAGGAGAGGAGTTTTGACTTGCCTGTACATTCCATATTTTAGAGTACAGTACAGGACACCTTCATTTTCATTCCTTAGTTTACTGTGTGTTGCTTGTTACAAACTGAGAACTCACAAAGTGGGGAGGGGTTACAGGGAAGGCACTCAGTGAGCATGTCTTCTAAAGCTTTGCCAATGTCCAATCACCTGAAGGTACATACTTACGACCCATGGTGTATGAATTCTCTGTATTCTGTACTGCTCTCCAAGATATGGAATTTGCAGGCAAGTCAAAATTCCTCTTTTTTTTGTGTGTCTTACAGTTCGTGGTTGTAGCCGGACACATTTAGCTGTGACATTGGGAGACTGGAGTGATCCTTTGGATCCAGATGCTGAGGCTCAGGTGTTATATCGGCATCTTCTATTGGTCAAGGACATGCTCAGGTTTGCAAATGGTTCTTCTTAGTTTTTGTTGATATGTGGTTGCCTCCCTAACATTTAGCCGTATGAAGTAACCATTTAAGATATCTTCATATTTTAAACCACTGGCCTCAGCATATGATATGCCTACTTTTTAACAGGAACAAGTACCTGGATGGTGCAGATGGTGTGGCCACAGGGAAAGCAGAATCAAGAGGTCCTACCGAGAAAGGATTTGAAGGTTCAGTATTACTGCTGAGGATATTGTGACCATTGTGAAATTGTATAACATGACCAGTTTAGCAATTTATTTTTCATTTTTTCCTCCTTCAGGCTTGATTGCTTCATCTGCAGCAAGACGTTTGCTAACTATCATTGAGGACTTGCAAAGAGCACACCAGGTCTTTGAACGTAGGGAAAGGGAAGAGGCTCCTAATCATAGTAACTGTATTTAAAACAGAAATGATGACAGCCTACACATCCAGACATATCCAATTCTTTTTATTGCTGTACACATATGGCCATTTTTCAGACTTTTGTATTTTTTGTTCCAAAGGTAAAAAAAATAAATAAAGCCAACAAAACTGTTCACTACCTCATTTATTTATCTCCAATTAGGAAAGCCATTTATTTTCCGAAGGATGTGATGTCAGCAGTTTCACACTTTTTGGTCCATAAAGATCTGAGTTGAGCTTGCTTTAAATAGCAATATCTATCACAGAATAACCCTTTTTTTTAGCTTTTTATAGAATCTATGTACAGCTGCCCTAGCTCAGTGTTTCTCAATTCCAGTCCTCAAGGCGCACTAACAGGTCATGTTTTCAGGATTTCCCTCAGATGAAACGGCTGTGGTAATTCCTAAGGCAGTGAAACTGATCAAATAACCTGTGCAAAATAATAGCAAGCCTGAAAACATTACCTGTTGGTGTGCCTTGAGGACTGGAATTGAGAAACACTGCCCTAGCTGATCTTGATGACGGTGACCTGTAACATTAAAAAAAAACTTGTCTCAAAGTAAGTTTCAAGACCACTTCCAATGATTCTACATTCAAATAGCAGTGCATATATTTAGCATATTAATTAGAAAATCTTTGCAACCATTCAGAATTAAGCTACTCAGTATGGCCTTTTTCAGCAGAATCCAGCACTGACTTTATATCTGTGGGAGGCCAATGTCCATATGGACAGTTGAATAAGCAGGTTAGAAAACCTGTACCCTTTCACTGGTTGCCCCCTGAAATAAGTGGTGTCAATGATGCTCCCCTCTACTAACAATTACATTCTACGAAGCAATAATGTTTATGGTGTAGCTGAGCTTTGGTGGTACCTGATGATGCATATCTGTCAAATCTTAGAGGTCTATGGACAACCTAAAGGTCTGTGTTGGCAAGTTTTCGACTTGTGCCAATGGCAACAGTTTGACATCATTTTAAGACACTTTGGAGATCATTGACAAGCACATTTGACAGTAGCCTTTGATCTGTTTCAATTGGGTTTTGCACTCCTATAGACTTGAGTGGCAATGGAAAACCCATTTGAAGTGAAAAAAAAAATGTTAAGACAGGCCCCTAAAGAAAGCCCAACTCCAGGATATTCGCAACCCCCCTCCCACCCCACTCTAAATAACCGCTGGTATGGAAAAGAAAACTATCCATATTCCCATTAACTTACCTCAAGTAACAGTCACAAAACTATCTTTCTCTCCTTTTCTGTTTACTCTTGGGGTTTTTCTTTGGGTATCCACATCACTGCCTACACAGTATGGACATCTATTGGTGAAGGTGACCCTTGCAGTGGCCGGGTCCTCTCTTATGGGCTCTAGAGGCAGGAGAACTCACAGGGTGGTGAGGGGACTACTACCCAAAAAGATAATGAGCAGGGAAAAATGTCTGATCTCCAAGGCAGGAAATTAGCTTGGCTTATAGCAGAAACCGTGACTTTGCTCAATTGGCACTGCAAAATGGCTTAAAAAGAGGTGTTTGGTATCAAGACTGAGAAGTAAGGTAATTGATGCAGACTGTGCTATTTACATTTTATTTTTGCCTAGAGTTGGGCTTAAAGCTGACTATATATAGGAAAGTTGTTGCTGAATCTACGCCTTAGCTGCCTAGTACAGCCTGAAATTGATGGCCAATTTTGACAGATGTAAGAATTTACAGTAGCATGGCAGTGAAAATCCCTTGTGCAATGTTTAATATCTGTAAATATATATTAGCCTCAAAGGGGTGGGCAATCCTTGTACTGTAAATTAATCAGCCTATGTCTGGGCACCTCAGTTTTTTTTTGTTTTTTTTTCAGGGACACTTATCTATATGCATGGTTTCCAATTGTCATATACAAGAGCACACATGTAGAAACGTTCTGATCAAAATAAATGATAATAAAAACAAGGTTTACATGAGATTTAACTAAATTGTAGTTTGAGAAAAAAAATCCTAAATAGGGCAGCACATTGGCTCATTTTGTTAAGCACTGCGCAAACTGTTGGCGCTATATATATCCTGTATAGAATTAATAATAATTGGCTAAGTGGTTAGTACTACCAGCTAGCAGCACTAGGGTCATTGGTTCAAATCCCAACCTTGGCACTACCTGCCTGGAGTTTGCATGTTCTCCCTGCGCCTGTGTGGGTTTCCTCCGGGTACTCCGATTTCCTCCCACACTCCAAAGACATGCTGGTAGGTTAATTGGCTCCTGTCTAAATTAGCACTAGTATTGTGAAATGTATGTATGAATATGAATTAGGGGCCTTAGACTGTAAGCTCCTTGAGGGCAGGGACTGTTGTGAATGTGCAATATATATGTGTAAAGTGCTGCGTAATTTGACAGTGCTATATAAGTGCCAATAATAAAATAAAATAAATGTACATATTTAAATGGTCAATAAAAGTGCTTTAACTTTTAAAACATATAATGATATCTATATACACATTTTGATCATATTATCATAATTGAAGGAGAGTTGTTCTGTAAGTAGGTTGGACTTTGAGGTGATACTTTTTAATAGGGTTGCACCTATACCGATTCTAGTATTGGTGACGATACTGAGCATTTGCACGAGTACTTGTACTCGTGCAAATGCTCTGATGCTTGACCCGATACTTGGACAGTCAGGGAAGAGGTGCGGCAGTGGGGGGAGTTAAATTACAGATTTCCCAGTATGGCTTTCAAAAAAGCATCTGACAGCCGCTTCTTCTCTCTCTCCCCGCTGCTTTCAGCTGCTTTATTGAAAGCCACATGGAGATCGGTGATTGTAACCCCCCCCCACCGCCGCACCTTGTCTCTGACTGTCCCCTGTATCCTCCGGTCCCGCTTCATGTCCTCCTCTGTGTTTTCTGTGTGCTCCAGTCTGGTCCCCCTCCATGTCCTCCCCCATGCGCTCCTCTGGCTCCCCTGTGTCCCCCTCCATGTCGTCCTCTGTGATCTCCCTGTGCTCCAGTTCGGTCCCCCTCCATGTCCTCCCCCATGTCCTCCCCCATGTCCTCCCCCATGCGCTCCTCCATTTGCTCCTCTGGTTCCCCCGTGCGCTCCCCCCTTTGCCCCTTCGGTTCCCCCCTGTCCTCCTCCGTGCGCTCCTCCCTTTGCTCCTTCGGTCCCCCTCTGTGCTCCTCCGCCCTCCCTTGTCCCAGATCTGTCAGGATGCAGAGCAGAGGAAGGAGCCGGTATATATGTCATTTACCGGCTCCTTCCTTTTCTGAATGGACAGAGCCACTGACATCTCATCAAAGCCCGCCCAAACGGGTTGATTAAAAAAAGGAAACATTGTAATAAAAAAATATTTAAAAGTAGTAATAATAAAAACAAAATAAAAAACACTGACACCGTCCACTCCCCCTCGCCCCCCCCCCCACACACAAAAAAAGGAAGCAATGCAAAAAAATATATATATAAATTATAAAAAATAATAAAAAAATAAATTGTAAAAATACATAAAATAAAAAACTACTGACACAGTCCACACCTCATCAGTGCCACCTATCAGTGCTGCATATTAGTGCCACTGTCACCATGACATTTAAAAAAAAAAAAAAAGTATCAGTAATTGGTATCGGCGAAAAAAGTATCGGCGATTGTACTCGTTCTTAAAAAAGTGGTATCGGTGCAACCCTACTTTTTCAATATCTTTCCCAAAATTATGTCTACATAATCTTCTTACACCAACCATGTCACTACATACAGGCCAATTACATCTAGGGATCACGTGCCTGAGGTTGACCTGGGGTTAACATAAGACAATTTTTGGATATCTGTTGCTTCCTCCAGTAACTCGCTCTAGTAAACACAGCCCAGAAATAGCTAAGGCAAATGGCTTCTTCTTGTACCTGTGTTAGAAGATGCAAAACGGTTCAGCCTCTGGGCACAGAGTAAAGGTAATCCATTAAAGATGAGAACAAGTACATACAGTGCATCCGGAAAGTATTCACAGCTCTTCACTTTTTCCAGATTCTGTTATGTTACAGCCTTATTCCAAAATGGATTAAACAAATTATTTTCCTCAAAATACTACAAATAGTACCCCATAATGACAACGTGAAAAAAGTTTGTTTGAAATTTTTGCAAATTTATAAAAAAAAGAAAAGAAAATCACATGTACATAAGTAATAATAAGCAGGTTGGAGTGAGTGGCGCTACCTTATTGGCTGTCAAGTGAGGGTAAATCAGACAAAAATATATGTGACCAGCTATATCTGCCTATATGGGAAAAGCTTGCCCCAAAATTGCAGACAGCGTGCATTCATAACACTGTGTATAATGTGAAAACAAAACGTGATAAAAGGTACCCAATGAGCCTATACATATGTTAATGTGAAATATATATGTAAAATATAAATCAAAATAAGTATAGAAGTATAGATCAAATTGATATGGCCTTAAATCATCAAAAAAATATAATAAATCATCTCAGAAAAAGCCATATATCACAAAGAAAATAATATCAAAATACATAAAAAATATAAAAGCACCAGTGCAACAAAGTTCAAAAATAATACACACAAAAAACTGGTAGAAACAATATAAAATCAAAATAGAATTAAATAAAAAATTATATAAGAAAATGGTGAAGCTCCAAAATGGCCAAGTGTCCAAAGTAATCAGGTGACTCTTGTGTTCAGCAAATCAAGTGACTTGTGTGCTCCCCCTGATGGGTCCCCACTCACCAGGTCCTTGTACCCCTGCAGGGGTAATGTGCATGTGTGGATAGCCTAGGATGATATCCCTCGGTGACTCTGGTCATGGTCCGTTTATGACTACTTGTGGTCTGTAGGGCCTCTGCAGCTCGCTCCACCCGGTTAGGATATCCAGAGGGATCTCGCCAGTCACTTTTCCCAAAGATTGAATTGTCAGCTTATCAGGGATGGATCCTCATAGAAAAAGATAGGGCTCCCGTGGTGTAGAACTTTTATTTAAAATAAAATTAAAAACAAAAGCAAAAACTTCCCATCAAATGGGAAGGCTGCGTATACACAATGAAAAGTAAAAGCAATGTGTAGGGACTGCCGGTTCGCAGCGTACCAGCTGCCTTCCAGCCCCCTACTTCCGTACCGGAAATTACGTAAGTGCGTAGCCCCAACTTCCGCGTTTCGTCATTGAACGTTTTCAAAGGTGGCACCATCATACTGCATCTCACGTCTAATAAGGCGAGCGGCCATGCGGGGCTCTTCCCCCTCCCACAAGGAATGACCACTAGCAACTCTCATTGTGAGCAAAGGGGGCGTATATAGAAGATACCTCTATGGGGAAATGTTACCAGAGTGCACGCGCATAATAGCGGCATTATCCCTAAGGCCAAAAAAATATTAAATACAAACCCCTCTGCATCGACGCTTGCCTTGTGGTTTCATATAACAGACAGAAGTACAAAGGAGGCATACAGTATCAGTCATTAATTGGGATAAGGAATACAGTCATGCATATACCTGGGTGAATATCTAATATTAATTAGATAGATTACTAAATGGGGAAGAATAATATACGAGTCCCATGTGGTCGCCCAAGGTACTGCATTCTTCAGCTCCTGAGCAAACCCAGATATTACCTGGTAAACCTTTGTAGGAAGACCATTAATCAGGAAAAAGAAGCTATTCTAGTCACAGTATATCAAAGGGGAACATGCCCTACTATAATAAATGGAATTATAGGAAAAGAGATTCATGTGAGAAAGAAAAATGGTATAGGCAATTGGTACCAAACCTGAACCAATAATAGTGTGTACATCGAAAGGTGATTGGTAATAAACCATGTAGGGCTAGGGTCTGAAAACTACAATTATGCGTGTACCTGTATGCATGTTCCCCTGTATGCATATGCAAGTAGGGCATGTTCCCCTTTGGTATATGCTGTGACTATAATAGCTCAGATATACAGTGGGGCAAAAAAGTGTTTAGTCAGCCATCAATTGTGCAAGTTCTCCCACTTAAAAAGATGAGAGAGGCCTGCAATTGTCATCATAGGTATACCGTAACTATGAGAGACAAAATATGGAAACAAATCCAGACAATCACACGCCTGGCACTGCAGGATCTGAGTCCCTGGCGGCGTAGTGTGTTACTGATGGTAGCCTTTGTTACGTTGGTCCCAGCTCTCTGCAGGTCATTCACTAGGTCCCCCCGTGTGGTTCTGGGATTTTTGCTCACCGTTCTTGTGATCATTTTGACCCCACGGTGTGAGATCTTGCATGGAGCCCCAGATCGAGGGAGATTATCAGTGGTCTTGTATGTCTTCCATTTTCTAATTATTGCTCCCACAGTTGATTTCTTTACACCAAGCTGCTTGCCTATTGCAGATTCAGTCTTCCCAGCCTGGTGCAGGTCTACAATTTTGTTTCTGGTGTTTTTCGACAGCTCTTTGGTCTTCACCATAGTGGAGTTTGGAGTATGACTGTTTAAAGGTTGTGGACAGGTGTCTTTTATACTGATAACAAGTTCAAACAGGTGCCATTAATACAGGTAATGAGTGGAGGACAGAGGAGCCTCTTAAAGAAGAAGATACAGGTCTGTGAGAGCCAGAAATCTTGCTTGTTTGTAAGTGACCAAATACTTATTTTCCACCATAATTTGCAGATAAATTCTTTCAAAAATCAGACAATGTGATTGTCTGCATTTGTTTCCACATTTTGTCTCTCATAGTTGAGGTATGCCTATGATGACAATTACAGGCCTCTCTCATCTTTTTAAGTGGGAGAACCTGCACAATTGGTGGCTGACTAAATACTTTTTTGCCCCACTGTATCTGGTCACATATATTTTTGTCTGATTTACCCTCACTTGACAGCCAATAAGGTAGCACCACTCACCCCAACCTGCTTTATTATTATTTTTTCTTTGTAAGTTCCCTTTTGTGAACTGATTAGAGGAGGCGGCAACCTGACACTATCCTGAGCGCGGAGTATATCTTAATTTTACATGTACATAAGTATCCACAGCCTTTGCTCAATACTTTGTTGAAGCACCTTTGGCACCAATTACAGCCTCAAGTCTTTTTGAGTATGAGGCTACAAGCTTTGCACACCTATTTTTGGGCAGTTTCTCACATTCTTCTTTGCAGGATCTCTCAAGCTCCATCAGATTGGATGGGGAGTCGGTGCACAGCCATTTTCAGATCTCTCCAGAGATGTTCAATCAGGTTTAGGTCTGGGCTCTGGCTGAGCCACCCAAGGACATTCATTGTTGTCCCGTAGCCACTCCTTTGTTATCTTGGCTGTGTACTTGGAGTCATTGTCCTATTGGAAGATGGACCTTCACCCCAGTCTGAGTTCCAGAGCGCTCTGGAGCAGGTTCATCAAGGATGTCTCTGTACATTGCTGCATCTTTCCCTCGATCCTGACTAGTCTCTGACTAGTCTAGTTCCTGCCACTGAAAAACATCCTCACAGCATGATGCTGCCACCACCATGCTTTTCTGTAGGGATGGTATTGGCCAGGTGATGAGCAGTGCCTGGTTTCCTCCAGACATGACACTTGCCATTCAGGCCATAGAGTTCAATCTTTGTTTCATCAGACCAGAGAATTTTGTTTCACATGGTCTGAGAGTACTTAATGTGCCTTTTGGCAAACTCCAGACGGGCTCTCATGTGCCTTTTTACTGTGGAGTGGCTTCCGTCTGACCACTCTACCATACAGACCTGATTGGTGGAGTGATGCAGAGATGGTTGTTCTTCTGGAAGGTTCTCCTCTCTACACAGAGAAACGCTGGAGCTCTGTCAGAGTGACCATCAGGTTCTTGGTCACCTCCCTAAAGCCCTTCTCCCCCGATCACTAAGTTTGGCCAGACGGCCCACTCTAGGAAGAGTCCTGGTGGTTCCAAACTTCTTCCATTTAAGGATGATGGAGGCCACTGTGCATATTGGGACTTTTTTCTGTACCCTTCCCCAGAACTGTGCCTTGATACGATCCTGTCTCAGAGGTCTACAGACAATTCCTTGGACTTCATGGCTTGGTTTGTGCTCTGACATGCACTGTTAACTTTGGGACTTTATTTAGACAGGTGTGTGCCTTTCCAAATCATATCCAATCAACGGAATTTAGCATAGGAGGACTCCAAGTTGTAGAAACATCCCAAGGATGATCGGTGGAAACCGGATGCGCCTGAGCTCAATTTTAAGTGTCATGGCAAAGCATGTGTATACTTATGTACATGTGATATTTTTTTTATTTTTAATATATTGACAAAGATTTCAAACAAACTTCTTTCATGTTGTCATTATGGGGTATTGTTTCTAGAATTTTTAGGAAAATAATCAATTTAATCTATTTTGGAATAAGGCTGTAATATAACAAAATGTGGAAAAAAGTGCAGCACTGTGAATACTTTCCTGATGCACTGTACCTAGCACGTTAACCTTTGTTCCACACTGCTTTTATGCAGTGGGATAAAATGCCTTTAGCAGCAGCTCTTTCATATGCAAGAACATGTAAATGAAACCTGTACTAAAAAAAAAACGATTGCTGGCAGCCTTCTGAAAATGCTGATTGCCTGGCTGTCTCTGCAACCCCCCCTTTTCCCTAGTCACTGGACTGCAACAGCCCTGCACCAAGTAAAGTCAGATGACTCGTGTCTGTCATCCAGAAATTTCTGAAGCCTTTGGATTAACATGACCATCTAGTAATCCAGCTGACTTGCAGGTCAGACTTGGCAGCCCACAAGCAAAATCTATTAAAGGCCTGTTAATGCAAAGTAAGACACAAGTGTGCTAAAAGCATAAAGTCCACTCAGTGTACCTTTATCTGAATTTTATGTAATTCATTTTAGGCTTGCTTCTACAGGAGCCTCGTATGTGCTGCTGGGTAGGATTGTTGCTTGTCATATTCTTTGCAACCTTGATTTCTTACTCTGTCCAAGGCAGCTCTAGCAATAAACCTAAAAAGTACAGGTGTAAGAATGCCATCATCTGTCTCAGCAATTGGTTTACTAGTTTATGGATGGAGGAGTTTTAGCCAATGGAGAGAATTGGTGACATCTGCACTTTATCTGGTATTCTCAGCAGTTAGGCCATGTCCCACGTGAAGTATGCTTTTAAACTTTAGGCATATTTTCCTAGCATGCCCTGTTCTTTACCAAGTTTGAATGTTCACTAGTAGTTGGTTGTAATGGCTCTCTGCTGGCAATACAAGAAACCAGTTTACATAATAAATATCATTATTTCCTCTCCTTGAAATAATTTGGAAATGTTTTTTAAAGTCCTATCTCTGTGCTTCAGTGACTCTGTCTTTAGCATATGGTAGTTGGAAGCTGCTGTCTTCTATACCAGCAGGGCATTTCTGTACCATCTATCAGTCAGTGTTGTGATCTTACATAGTAACCTTGCGATCTGCAATCCTGAAACTTAGCTGATGTCAAGACTTTATCATCTCTATGATTCTGCTGACTTGTTCTGATCCAAGGGCTGTTACTTCAATATGCTATATATTTACATCTTATCTGGTGTAAAAAAATGTTTTAAAGTCATTCAACAACCGAAACAAACCAAAATCAAACATATAACTCACAAGATGAATTCCAAATGGATTTTATTCACATAAGCAAGGACATGCCGAGCGCAAATAGGATATGGGGGTGAGGGTTGCTCCATGCACGTCTTCATACTCTGCACTTGTACATCTTCCCGGATTACAGCTTCTTTTTATTTTTTTGGGCAGGAAGGATTGAAGACCTCTTCTTGTGCTTCAAAGACCAAAAGAAAACAGCCTCCATGCCACTCTATGCGTGATCTCAAAACAGTCCCTTAATGGACACCGATATCTGTATTGAATAGTATCCCAACAGACTGAAATACATATGCAAGTAATAACAATCCAAAACCAGACCTACTTACAAACTATGGAGAACACAATCCTGAAATAGTTTTGTTTTTGTCTCTCAGCTTCTCAACCCTTAGTGAACTCAACATTTTTAATGGTGGCCATGTAGTCAAACATTTATTTTCCAGTTACACATAAACCGCAAACAGTGTGATTTTGATTTAGGGTTTGGGGAAATGCAATATAATTAAATAATTTATCAGTTAAAAGACCTTCTTTCTTTGCATGAGTTTTCAAGTCTACCATGGGTTTTAGACCAGTCTCCATGATGCATTTGTTTTATGTTTATGAGGGCCATCATTGCTCGCTTTCAAAAAAAGCTAGTTGCTGGTTACCATGCTGAAACACTGGATCTAATTCTTGTAGTGTCACTGACATGGAGCAATTTTGTAGATCATAAAAGTCAGAGTTGAGTCTACATGTTTTGGGCCTGTTCCAGACACAAAGTATTAAAGCAGAGGGTCAGCATAACAGCTTCTGAAGAATTATTGCAGGGAATTCTTGTCTTTGTAGTACCAAGTGAGGAAAAAAGCTAGTGGATAGCCCTTATCCCTAGAAGACACTACTTATAACTTAAATATTGTTTTGGGTGGACTGGCCATTTAAATAGTCTGTAGGATTACACTGTATTATTGAAGTTGAACTTCTGGCAAGTTACTAAATACACGGTTGAAATATATATGTGGGAACTGTTGCCTACCAAGATATTTGTGATTTTGTGTATCCAGTTGTGCGATTTGGAAAACTCTGCCACACAGGATAAGAATGATCCTTGACATTCATTACAGTAGCAGCAAGACTTGGTCAAGAACACTTGTGAACACTGTCTTAATGGACAGTGAGGGAGCAGCAGTGATGAGGACATCTCCCTACTCATGCCTCTTAGTGGCATAATCACAGCAAAGGTGTACTGCCTGAATGTTAAGTACTCTTTGGGGAAGATTTACTAAACCTGGTGCACATAGAATCTGGTGCAGCTGTGGATGTTAACCAATCAGCTTCTAACTTCAACTTGTTGAATTAAACTTTGACAAAAAAAATGGAAGCTGATTGGTTTCTATGCAGAGCTGCACCAGATTTTGCACGCTCCAGTTTTAGTAAATAACCCCCTTTGCCTCTTTCCCAGCTTGAGTGCTGCTGTAGAAGGGAAATAACAAAAAAAAAAACAAAACTCAGTACTAACACTAGTTTAAAATACATTTAATTATTTTATTTTTTTAATTACCAGTAATGCATAACCACAACTATTTGTGTGATGGTTGCCTGCAGTTCAGCTTTAAACTGTTGTAATGTATAATTTTATATTTTGCTATAATTATAAATTCATGTCAAGACACGCAGCTTGCATCATGTTCTTTAAATAAGATTGTGAATAACAGGGAGATTACTGCCTGCCTGACAAAAAATAAGCTCGGGTGATCTGTCTATCAAAGTGCCCGGACAAAGAGGAGGGGCTGTATATGACGGTGCGCGGCGGGAAACACACAGCTATTAAAATGAAAGCTGTTATGTTCCCGGCGCTCTGATCAAACAGGCGGCGGCTCCCCCTCTCTTCCCTTCTGATAGCTAGGAGAACGGCTCCCATACAACCCAGGCTGCTGGCGTTGCTCCCCCCGCCACTCCCAGGCAGCCCACACTCGCCAGCCCTCAAAATCCACTCGCAAAATGCGAGTGGAATTTTTGAGGGCTGTGATATATATATATATATATATATATATATATATATATATATATATATATATATATATATATATAATGTGTGTGTATATATATAATTTTTTTCAGCCTGCAGTCTGAAATTAAAAAGGTGAACAGATTCCTCTAACCATGCCATGTAGCATGGATGGCTGACATCCTCTGCTACGCCATTGTATTTTGACAGCGGTAGCAGCACCTGTATCTGATTGGATGCAGTCACTGTTCAGCCAACATTTTTCTACCTTGCTCCTTTGATTTTTTTTTTTTTCCTTCAAAGGATGTTGGACAAGAGGGGACAGCCAGGGCCACTTGCTAAGCACATTTTGGCTGGCTCATCAGGAAAAGGATGAAATGTGACCAGTGTATAACTGCTTTACGATTCTTTGCAGTGTGAGCCCTTCTTAGCACCGCTGAGACAGACAGCGTGTTAAGGATGGTGGTGCCAAAGATGCTCCTAGAACTGAATAGGCATTTATGGAAGCAACTCCCTTACCAACTCGTCATATCAGCACTGCTGATCAGATATGAGTTTGGCTTTTAAAAATGGCCCTGCTTTCCTGTAAAACATAAAATGGAATTAGGGTAATAGAAATGCATAGATTGTAATTAAATATTTACATGAGGGCAGCCAGATTTGTCCTTTAGAAATATAATCTCTGCTAAGCTGTACTGCACACGGTTTCAATGACAGATATATCAATCCTGAAATGACTTGTAGATTGTAAATCTGTAGTCATCCCTCTCTGAGCATAAAGGTCCATACACACGATACGAAAATCTGAAGTAAAATTTCATCCGACCTGCCGATTTTCTGATCATTGATGCTTTCAACAACCGATTCCAAATTTTCGGATGACAAACACTGGATGTGCAGGTGTTAAAATTTTTGTCGTAGGTGAACACAACGTACGATTTTCATAGAATTAGTACAGTTTTCGTCCGAAAAAAATCATAAGAGCAAGACCACGCATGCTCAGAAACTAAAGAACACATACAAATCAATTTAACACATTACATCACTTCTGAAGTCATACGAGAATTTTCGTATGTTGAGTAACCTCTTCACTTTCGATATGAGACTAGCATGCATCAAAAATCAGATGAAAATTTGTCCCATAATCTGATCGTGTGTACCAGGCTTAAGGCTTCACTCTGACCTGCAGAACTTTTTGAGTATTATGATCACTTATGTTTTTTTTATTTAGGGCCTCTGAATAGCAACTTATACATTTATCTAGACATTTGCCCTGCAGATACTGAGAATTTAAAGTGAACTTGCATCCAGAGTTTGCACGCTATTCTCATATTCTGAACAAGTAGTAAAATCACTTTAAAACAAGCCTTCATTCATCTAAAAGCATTGTAAAGAAATCAATATTCAAAATTCATATCACAGGCACTGTTTTTTATGAGAACAGAATCTTGGCAAATGCACAGAAGGTGAACTGTTAGACACTGAAACCAAAATCCAAAATAAAGCATGTAGATATGGATGGGTGAGTTTGCTTTGAATATTAAAAATTAAAGTAGGTCCAAAGCTCTTTTGGTCCTACTTCTCCTGGGGATCACAGGAGTGTACTTCGTTCTGCATTCCTGTGACCTGTATTGATCCGACAGCGGGCCAAAGCCTGCTATTGGAAGATGCCACTCAGCCAGTCAAGGATCTGGAGAGATGATCACTTGAATGTCAGGATACACCCAGATGCTTAGACTGGTAGCTAGCTCAGCCTCTCAGCACATTGCTGAGAGCCTGATCCAGCCACTCCCTCCCCCTCCACAATCTGACACTCCAGTGAGCAATGGAAGAGCAGCTAAGAGAGCTGGTGACTGACAGTCACTGGCTCACTGAAGACTGAGAACTGAACAATCTGATCGCTCAGATCTCGGTATAGAGGTGGCGGGGGATTGATGCTGCATCCACCAAGGTGAGTATGAATGTTTTTTTTTTTTCAAACCCTGCACTTCTCTTTTAATTAGATAGCGGTTTTAGTTTGTGGAGTTCCGCTTTAAGACTATAAAGATAGTTTGAAGCCATTTGGAACCAAAGCCAAATTATATTGCCATTTCCCGCAAGAGTCATTTCCCATACAAGGGACAGTTTTCAGGGAATGAGGTCTAAAGTAGCACTGTTGCCTGACTACTTGTGTACATCTTGGGAGGGTGTCAGTGTACTGAGTAATAAAACCAAGGTTAGGTAAAAAGATGGTTATATCTTCAGGCAGTACTTTCTTTATTCTGTACACAAAAAAGTTATTGTGGGTAGTTTAAGATAATTTCTAGTATTTGTATCTGTATGGCAATCACTACAAATGTATGACTTGCAGGCTAGCACAGCCCAGCTTCAGAGCATCTTGAAAACGGAACCAAGAATTATCAATTTGATTTTTTTTTTTTTGCAAACGTACATTGGTCCAGTTTGGCTTGATTCAAGTATCCATATCTGATAATTGTAGGGCTGCTGGGAATGGTGGCAATCACTGTAGTAGTTTGCACTACATTCAGTGATAGCCATGATATTCCAGGTGCTGCTCCAGCAGCTGTTCCTCTAAACACTGAACGCAGGGTTGCTTGCTCAAATCACCATCATTCAGAGAATGCCTTGTATTTATTGGGTGGAGATAATGACATCATACACCCCTACTTTCTTAACCTATGAGAGAACACCTTGTATTCATTCTCATTCTTTGAATGGCGGCAGTGCTGAGTAATTACCCCCTGTATTCAGTGTACAGAGGGAAAGCAGCTGAAGCAGCACCCACAAGGTCACTGCTATCAATGTATGTAGCGTAGGCTACTACAATGATTTTCAGTATTCCCAGCGACCCTCCAGATATCAGATATGGATACCTAACCAAGCCAAGCTGGACAAATGTAAGTTTGCAAAAAATATAATTCTTGGAATTCCGCTTCACAGTGAAAGGTTTGTAGCTGGTTGTATTAAACTGTTAATTAAATAATTGACACGTGCCCTTTCTTTCCTATCAAAAATTATTCCACTTCATTAGTGGAAGTGTTAGTGGGTTGCGCCTTAGTGAGCATCAAATTAACTCGGAAAATCAGTATGGCTGATTTGTGTGTGTATATAGGATAGATTCACTGAAAATGGGTAGTTGAGGTCTGTGTGGACACAAAGAATGCAATGGAGAGGTATAACCTGAAAATTAATTGTATTAATGCACTGCCCTCTAAAGCCCTGACTATGACACAACTGAGTTGAAATTGTGTTAACAAATTCCCAACATAATTTTGCCATTTTTTTCCATTACTTTGTATGACAAATATCAGCCATGCTTGTCTCAAAATTTAACAGCATTGTTAACCTATAAAGAAATTAAATGGCAATTATTTTATGGTACCACTTTAGAAATGGTCACAATTCATTTTTCTGATAACAGCATATAGGTCCCCTAAAGTAAGAGAACCATTGAGGGAGACACTTAGGCTGGCTATGTATAGTTTCACAGCTGCAAGTGATGCAAAAACAAATGCTTTTCATAATGGGTAACTGGTAATTTTACATGACAATGTCCATGTTAAATATACAGGTCAAGTAAGAACAGACAAATCTGTCACCATCTCCAAGTTGATGAAGGATCTACTGCAGGTGCATGACCTTCCACATAATTCAGACTCATGAGGGGTTGATTTACTAAAACTTGAGAGTGCAAAATCCAGTGGGACTGTGCATGGTAGTCGTTCTGCTTCTAACTTCAGCTTGTTCAATACTATGCACTAGACACTTTCACAAACGTGTAGTAGAGTGACAATAGAGCTTGACTTGAAAGAAGAAAAAAAAAGGTACCTGGATGCTGATTTCTATCCAGAGCTGCACTAGATTTTGCACTCTCCAGTTTTAGTAAACCCTAAATTAAGGTAGGTGTAATTGTTTCCTTTGGGAAATAGTCTTTAGGTGATCAGATAGTTAGGAAAATATGGGAGATGATAAATGGTATATGATTTGTCAAAAAAGTAATTTTGAACCATAAATCAGCTTACAAATAACTTGTGACTGCAGGTTGTATGGGCCATTTACAGTGTAGACTATCCAGAGTAGCAGGTGCCTTGCTGGCCATTATAAAATGTCAGAAAGAGTTTACCAACAACTTTGTAGCGTCTTTCATGTTGGATATAAATGTTAGTGGTGCCCCCACTGCAATTATGGGTGTATTTTGTTATTCTGGCAGATTAGATCACAAGCAGCATTAACCTGTGTCCGGTCACTATAATTATGATGTCAGATGAGAGCTTCCTGTAATGTGGAAGTACACTGCTAAACACCCACAGGGCACTAATGTGTGTGTGTCACCGGCGCAAAACCAAAATCTTCTAATTACTTTGCTTGTAATTGCCTTAGCTGCTGCATCCAAAAAAATTTCTCATAGAGATATACTATCGGTGCTGTGTGTGTGAATGCGCTGCTCCCATCTACTTATGCTTATATCTCACCTATAAAGTGCAGACCTGTACCATATACAACGTAAAATCATTCAATACTATATGCCAAAAATTATAAAACAATTATAAAAGTTCAATAATTCAATATTGTGACCATTTATGTCAAATAGCAACGTCCCCCGGTGATATATTCAAATCTTCTATCAATTGCCGTTTAATGGCGTGCTCTGATGTTAATACAATGTGCTAGTGACTTAGTGCTCCACCTCCACCTGTGAGATTGGCCACTCACCAGATGCTCCTTTATAATTACACCTTTGGTTCATTCATGGGGATAACCACTCCACTCAAAAGGGAACTTCTTCAACAGATGTAATTGGACCTTAGTGTTCCTCATGAAACATGAATAAAAACGATCATCGCGCAATACCGTTAATACTGTTTATTATAAAACACGGATAAAAACTGTGCACTCACATTTATGTGTGCCCCCCAGCCGGCACAAAGCTATTCCAACAGTTAGGTACGGGTAGATGTAGCCGCCTAGATGTGCTGTGCGACCTCCGTTCCTCCCCTCTTGCCTGTTCGCGTCCTTACCAATCCCGTTCGCAGGTGATCCAACTGCGAACGGGATTGGTAAGGACGCGAACAGGCAAGAGGGGAGGAACGGAGGTCGCACAGCACATCTAGGCGGCTACATCTACCCGTACCTAACTGTTGGAATAGCTTTGTGCCGGCTGGGGGGCACACATAAATGTGAGTGCACAGTTTTTATCCGTGTTTTATAATAAACAGTATTAACGGTATTGCGCGATGATCGTTTTTATTCATGTTTCATGAGGAACACTAAGGTCCAATTACATCTGTTGAAGAAGTTCCCTTTTGAGTGGAGTGGTTATCCCCATGAATGAACCAAAGGTGTAATTATAAAGGAGCATCTGGTGAGTGGCCAATCTCACAGGTGGAGGTGGAGCACTAAGTCACTAGCACATTGTATTAACATCAGAGCACGCCATTAAACGGCAATTGATAGAAGATTTGAATATATCACCGGGGGACGTTGCTATTTGACATAAATGGTCACAATATTGAATTATTGAACTTTTATAATTGTTTTATAATTTTTGGCATATAGTATTGAATGATTTTACGTTGTATATGGTACAGGTCTGCACTTTATAGGTGAGATATAAGCATAAGTAGATGGGAGCAGCGCATTCACACACACAGCACCCACAGGGCACTGTGCGCTAAGAAAAAAAACCTACATTCTTGATGCTGTATTTGTCATGCTCAAAAGAGTCACTGTGGTTTAAACTCCAGTGGCAGGATTCAGAGTCCTGTCACATGTAGGAGGAAAAGCTCCCATTCATGTGTGGAAATACCATGGAGTTTCCTTTTAGAAAAATACTCTTTAATTTCAACATTTTGTTCTGACAGATGCACTGCAAAAAATGTCTTGCATATCACGAACCTGTCGGGCATTTTACACTTTTAAAAGAAAGCATTCTGCTTGAGAACAGATACCATAAGGTGCCTTTTGTCACCCTGGTTTTTAAGAAACAATGCTTCTGTGCACGTCCTGTAAATCACGTAAGTGATTACGTCCTTCGCATTTGGTCAAAGCCTATGCACAACCTGGCTGTTGTGGGTGGTAGTGCAATGCTTTGTTACAGCACATTGCACAACTCATTTTTTTTTTTACTTGATTGAAGTGTCACAAAATAACACTGCGTTCAACTCTATGTACTGCAGTGTATTGTGTGCATTTCTCCGCAGCATACACCACCACACATGTATGGTGTGAACATCTGCCCTTGTGTTGATCTATGTAGATCAATGCAGTTCAAGGGAAATAATGTAGTGTAAATGAGCTCTTAAAGTACTTTTCCCCCCTTCTTTCCAGGTGCCCTATAAAGCTAACTGTGACTTCAAACAGAGTGCCCCCACCCACCAAACTGGAGCTAGGAAGGAGACGCCTGCTTTGCTAGTAAGTGCCTGTCTGTGAGTCCAAGCACTTGTCTGAGGCAGGCATCGGCACAAATAATGCAGGGGGAGGTGAAGTTGACATATCTACTTTGTCCCATCAGAAACTGAATACTGTAAAAAAAAAAAAAAAATACTTCTTAAAATATAAAATGATAGCTGTCAGGTTCAGTCTAAATATATTTTTGAGTAGAAATAGGGAACATCCATAGAGGTGCACGTAAAAAGACTGTAGAAGCCTGGATGTTGTATAGAAGATTCTATGATTTAAAGAATGAATTTTGACAGAAAAAAGGCAATGAATTTGTACTTTTTATAAATGGATATATTTATGACAAATCTGCTACATTTTAATCATGAATATCCAGATTCACCCTTTACTTATTAACATAGTGCAAAGATGTGCAGTAACCTATACCAGCTAGAAATGTTTCAACAGATAAGTCTGGGCACATATATTAAAACTGTTTTTGATTGGCTGATATGGGTTACAGCAACGACTCAACCTTACACTATGTTATATACAGTAAGTCCAATTCTGTTTCCCAGCATACTGGCTCATTTTCTGTATTCCTTATGCTCTACACTCACAACCTTGTAGCAATAGCCATAGCGAAGGTGAACAAATGTGTATATGTATATCACTGATTTGTATAGCACACACAGACACAACATGTACTTTGGTCACGCAAAAGATGAGGGACAGGAGGCTGCTCTGGGTTTTGGCTTTGAAGTAGTAGTAAGAAGGATGCTAAACACTCATATTGGTTTGTGGGTGTGTTACAATGGTCAAGGCCTTACACCTTGCCATTGACCAGGACTAAATGCCAACCACGACATAAATGGTTTATATAGCATATTAGTCTAATGCCCAAAGTCCTGCACACCTTGGTGAATTAGCGCTGTTTCTCCCATGTCCATTGAGTTAAAGCAACTTTCTGCATTCAGATTGCCTTTGTCCCAGTAATTTCATGCTTCGTAAAGTGATTCTCTGCTATTTGCACTGCCTATGAGGCCTGAGATGCTGTGGAGAGTGCTTCCATGCATCACTGAAATAAGAAAGATTTTAAACATCACCAATTCTCTGCAAAAACATCACACATTTGCCCTTTAAATAATCAAGGCAGTATGGTGGAGTCTCCACTTCTGGTAGGATGAAATCCCCTGAAAAAGAAGGGGCAGTACTGAGCAGGACAAAGCTGATAAGGCTCTGAGCCAGCTGCTGGGCCTATGTGTATGAAAGGGTCCAGCATACTGATTACTAAAGCCGATCTTCAGTGACCCCCTGCAAAGTAAGTTCAGCTAGCACATTGTCCAAGTAGTTGGGATCTGGATATCCATGCCCAGTAAGGTTCGATCCAAATTCAGTCTTATGATGAATTTCATTCCATACCACTGTGTTAGATTCTCCTGTCGTGCTGGAGGTACCAATGGAAAATATCAGGCGACGATCCCATGCTGCTACCAGCATGCGTAATACCTGTAAATCAGAGCATATTTTAAAATACAAGCAGACCTAAAAAACATGTTATGGCTCTACCAGAGGGCTAATTTCATGATGCTGGTAAGCCTTGCGGACATCCGAGCACTGAAAGGTTTGTAATGACAAAAACAACAGTTCCTACAGGATAACATGCACACAGAGACTTTGAAGGCTAACATGACTGATGACTAGATACCAAGCCAAATTCTGCTTTTTATTTTAAGTTGTCAGTTTGACTTTTGAATGTCTTAAATGACCTCCCTCTCTACTTTTCAAAACCTACTTCTTTTGTCTACATGCTCTGGCTCCAGACCTTTGGATTGTACTCTGACCTTATGATATCTAACAAGCCTGTTGCAAGGTACAGTATAAATAGATTTAAACCCAATAACAAATATGCAATATCTTGCTGCTTACCAGTTCTTTGATATGGTGGCAAAGTACATTTTCTGCAAGTACAGAAAAATTCCTGTTGATCTAGTCCGAAATCCACTACCAAAATCCCAATAGGTATCAGCCTTCCTAGCTATATTCTGTGGACTACAGAACGCCCCCCTCCATGTAATGGAGACGAGAAGTGGGGGAGGTGTTCTTCTATAGACACAGTAGAGTGGGTAAATGTTGTCAACCTAGGACAGCATCTGCGTTACTGGAAGGATAATCATGTGAAAATATTGGAAAAGGAAAACAAATGCAACCACCACATTTAAGGACTGGTAAGCTGCAATATACAGTATAACATATAACATAGATTGATGCGCTCTGATACAAAGTTCAATGTGAGAAAATATTTTTTTGTGCTAAAAAACCAATGTGAAAAAAATTGCATATATATAAAATTGCAAATATATGAAAAAATCGCAAATATTTAAAAACTGTGTTCCTCCAGTTATACAAATCCACTGGAAGTGGTGCGATATCTCCAAAGTAAACTAAGCAACAAGTGTGTATAGATATACTAAAAATGTGTTTGCAAATAGTAATCAATCCAAATTAGTGCCAATAAATAAATTAGATATATTCCCTGTGATAAGTGTTGAATCCTCCATAATAAAAAAAATATATAAATGATATGCTTATAAAGGTGCAATATATATACAATTGATGAGTATAAATAGATAAATAGTGCCAACAGAATCTGATTAAATATAGATGATTAAATTCATGAGATAGGATAATGAACAGGCGACAGTTCAATCCTCAGTAATCTGGGATATCTGGATTCCTGCAGTACTTATTTGTTCACCCTCTGAGCTATTTCTTCCACAGCCACAATGAATGGTAATTTTCTCAGTATCAAGTGGTTTTATGTAAAATAAACAAAGAGAAAACATTGCGCAATATTGTTACAATAAAAGTTCACAGGCAAAAGAGCACAGTGATACACTCACGTGTGCCTGACTTGTTTTAGGCATGCAGATAAGCAGATAGGCAGATCTCAGCTGGCTTGTAAGGACAAGGCTTGCTACGCAAGCTGCTGCTGCTTGATACAATGTATTCAGCAGACTGTGTCCTAAGCTCCTCCGAAGTCTGAGGAGGAGCTGCTGAAGTCCACGTGAGTGTATCACTGTGCTGTTTTGCCTGTGAACTTTTATTGTAACAATATTGCGCAATGTTTTCTCTCTTTGTTTATTTTACATAAAACCACTTGATACTGAGAAAATTACCATTCATTGTGGCTGTGGAAGAAATAGCTCAGAGGGTGAACAAATAAGTACTGCAGGAATCCAGATATCCCAGATTACTGAGGATTGAACTGTCGTCTGTTACTTATCCTATTTATCTATTTATACTCATCAATTGTATATATATTGCACCTTTATAAGCATATCATTTATATATTTTTTATTATGGAGGATTCAACACTTATCACAGGGAATATATCTAATTTATTAATTTATTGGCACTAATTTGGATTGATTACTATTTGCAAACGCATTTTTAGTATATCTATACACAATTGTTGCTTAGTTTACTTTGACGATATCGCACCACTTCCAGTGGATTTGTATAACTAGAGGAACACAGTTTTTAAATATTTGCAATTTTTTCATATATTTGCGATTTTATATATATGCGATTTTTTAGCGATTTGGTAGCAATTTTTTTTTCACATTGATTTTTTAGCACAAAAAATTATTTTCTCACATTGAACTTTGTATCAGAGCGCATCAAACTATGTTATATGTTTTAATTCTTAGGGGATTCTGACCACTATATAATTGATAGCAGCTTGATATCATTGTCAATCTAACAATTTTTATTTAATTGCACGTGCATTCACATATAATTGATTTACACTTATTTAATTGTATATGTCACACTAGAACATTATCGCGCTTGGTGTTTTTGTTTATTTACTTTAATATACAGTATAAAATGTTTGTTCTTGGATTGTACTGAAAGAACCTAGGATGGCACTGCTGACTTCCTTCTAATATGCTAGTCCTCTGTCTGGCTCTAGCCTGAGTACTTTTACTCACTGACATCGAATAAGCATACAGATAGTAAAGACCAGACAAAATCAGAATGCCTTAAAGCGGGATTCTGGCCAGCTAAAAAAATTTTTAAAGTCAGCAGCTACAAACATTGTAGCTGCTGACTTTAAATAAGTAGACTTACCTGTCCTGGGTGCCTGCGATGTCGGCCGCCCGAGGCATCCTAGGTAAGGGAAACAGGCAGTGGAGCCTTGCGGCTTCACTGCCACTTTCCTACTGCGCACGCGCGAGCGATCTGTGAATGGCCCTGTGGTGTTCTGGGAACACACACAGTTCCCAGAAGACAACGGGGCCTCTCACCGAGGAGAAGAAAGCAGAATAGGAAGAGGCAGATTAGGAAGACTGCCTAGCAACAAGGGTTTAGGTAAGTATAAAAAAATGTTTTTTCCAAATGTTTTTTTTTTTATTTCTTTAGGAATTTTGGTGGCATTTTTTTTCCAGGGTGGCCCTCCACTTTAATTCAGTGGAATTATTCTGTGGAGACCTAATTGGTACTGACTTATTTATTACACTACATAACCCATTGTACTCTCTTTTGAAGATGTCATTATCCTTGGGGTTGTTCACACTTTATTAATCACCTTAACTTTTTAAACTTGATTAAAAAAATGTGTGTTTTCTTTATAAAATAAAAAGTAAATATAGACTGCTAAATACCTTTTTTTTCATCAACATTTAGAGCAGGGGTGTCTAAACTTTTTTCAAAGAGGGACAAATTTGATGAAATGAACATGCGTGAGGGCTGAACATTTTGCCTGACATTCTTTGAACCATTAAAAATCGGTCTAAGTATGTTCGTCCGAGCACTAATACACTGCCCAACAAAAATTCTCTTGCCTCTGTGGCTGTGTGTGAGTAAAGAGATGAGCTTGGGCGTGTTATTTGGATATACCGTATTTATTGGCGTATAACATGCACCTTCACTTTAAGAGGGAAATTTCAGGAAAAAAAACCTACATTTTAAATAAAGAACTGTGAAGCAAAATAAGGGTCAGTGCCCATCTGCAGCCTCACAAGTGCCATGAATGCAGCACCCCCATTTCCATCAGTGCAGCACCCTCCCCATTTCCATCAGTGCAGCACCCACCAGTGCCAAGAATGCAGCACCCACCAATGCCAGGAATGCAGCCTGATTGATGCCCATCCATCTGCAGCCTCGGAGGGGACAGGGAGGGGGCAAGAAGAGTGCCAAAGGATTACATACAGGAAAAACTCCCATTTTCTCTGGGGCCTCTTTAATAGAAAGTCCCGCCTCCTTTGATGGACAGAACAGTCATCCAATGGTAGCGCCAGAGACGGGACTTCCTATTACAGATGCTGCCGTGTAAACAGAAAATACTCCTGTATGTACGGCACTCATCCCGCCTCCTCCCTGTCGCCTCCAAGGCAGCCAGCATATACAGTATCTCACAAAAGTGAGTACACCCATCACATCTTTGTAAATATTTTATAATATCTTTTCATGTGACAACCAGTGCTGTGTCTTGGCCTAGGGTGGCACTTTGCAAAAAAGCTCCCCCCGAGTCCCGGCTTCTACGGCCACCTCCCGCACAAATAAAGCCCCCGGCAGCTTGCTAACATTATGG
This sequence comes from Lithobates clamitans, assembly GCA_037952925.1. Lineage (NCBI taxonomy): Eukaryota > Metazoa > Chordata > Amphibia > Anura > Ranidae > Lithobates > Lithobates clamitans. The sequence goes on from JBBGZY010001350.1 coordinate 3,927,967, forward strand.
GCAGGGATCGGATAGGTGTCCACGAGCAGTGCTTGCAGTGTTTGCGGCCGCCGCAGACTTTTTTCTTTTATTTGACGATGACTGTTCTGCACTCAGCCTCTCCTTCTAGGCTGTACAGGTCTTTGTAAATCCGTCCGGCTAGGGCACAGCGCCACCCCCTCCTGACTCCTGTTGCAGAGTGATCTCTGAGGGAGGGGCTGGGATTCTGTGCAGAGCCAGCAGCGGGGGTCTCGGGCCTACCGGTGGGGGAGGAAGGAACTGGAAGGCAGCTCAAGCTGCCCAAGGAGCCGACTGACTGAAACTGAGTGGAGTCGAGCAGCCAGAGTGTAAGTCATGGCAGTGTGGACTCTTGTCTTGTTGTTCTTCTGACTGAGGGGGCACTGGAGCAGGGGCAGTCACATGACTCTGGGAGGAACTGGTCTGGGACGGGTGGTCAGTGCAGTGGCCATTGCAGCGCAGGAGAAAAAGCACAGAGCCGAGGACGAGGAAACAGATTTGCAGAAGCTGCAGGTCTGTTTGATGCAGTGCCAAGCAAAGCAAATGCTTCCCTGCAAAACTTTTTTTAGCGCTGTTTTACCGCGGTATTTGGCTGCTAGCGGTGCGGTTTTAACCCCCTGCTGGCGGCCGAAAAAGGGTTAAAACCCCTCGTACAGCGCGGCTATAGCTGCGGTATTACCGCGGTATAGCCGCGCTGTCCCATTGATTGCAATGGGCAGGAGCGGTGAATACACCGCTCCTTCACCGCTCCAAAGATGCGGCTCGCAGGACTTTTTTTACCGTCCTGCCAGCGCACTGCTTCAGTGTGAAAGCCCTCGGCGTTCAGTGCTGATTGGCGTTGTGCTGATCACATGCACTCTCCCAAGAAAAAAAAAACTCTCTTGCAATACACACCAAACTGAGCATGTGCAGCCTGACTCTCTGATGCTCTTTTCTACCAGTAAATAGGTTGGAGTTAATGAAGAAAAGGATCAGAGAGACAGGATCACGCAGCCTTTATACACAATGCAGAGGATTAACCCCATAGAATCCACAGTGAGTATAACAAGCATGCTTTAATGCCTATACAGACTGATTTTACTGTTGTGGGTTTAGTAACACTTTAAAAGAGAATTATAGCCAAAGCTTTTTTTGCTCATACTTCTCATGTGGGTCACAGGAGTGCATTTGTGCTAAAAAGTGCTAAAGCCTGCTTTTGGCTGCCTTTGGAAGCACTCTACCACTAATGTTGGGCTCCATCCAGATGTCTGACCAGTAGCTGGCTCAGCCTCTTACCGCCCTGTGCCCTGCACAGCCTGGCGCTTCAGTAAGTGCTGGAGAGGCAGAGGAGAGAGACGGCTGACAGTCGCCGCTTTCTGCTCAGTGAAGACCGACACTGAGTGATCAGTGGTCATGTGATCACTCAGTTCTTGGGCTTAGAGACAGTGGGGGACAGCTGCAGCAGGTAGGCGAGTATGATATTATTTTATGTTATTTTTTTACTATGCTCACACTTTGTTTACTAAAGATCAGATCACATTTCAGGTCTTATACATACAGAAATCCTGAAACATTACACATTTCTCATACCGGTTTATCCCAGTATGTGCTGCATAAAGGTCATCATATAACATGCATTTTGCAGAGATGACTATATTGCAGGCTTTATTTTTTTAGCTATATTAGAAAGGTTTTGTTTTTGTACATCCATCACCATGGCACTCACCTTTCTCCCTTTATCATTATCTGGCAAGTAACAGTGCCGTGGAAATCCTCTGGCTGTGAACTTCCGTCCTGGGTTAGGATGCTCAGGCCCCTAAAAATAGACATAATATTAATGAGAAAAACAAATCATGGCCCGGGAAAATATTCATTATAGTTCCAAATCTTACGGCAATCAAATCCCACTTCACAAAGGACATAAAACAAAAGTGCAAAAGTTTAACTTGCTCATAGGTCTTTAGACTCTGGAGTCATCTAAATGTTTTTTCTTTTTTTCATTTTTTTATTTAATGAACATTATACCATCATGTAAATGTCTACACATTATCTAAGTCCAACTCCAGTGGGGAGGAAGTGAGGTGAAATCTCCCCAGTGGTGTAATGGACAGCAATAAATACTTGTCCAAAGTCTATAAAAAACTGACTGGAGTTGGGCTTGAAAATGCCGCCCAATACAGTAAAATAAAATGTCAACGTGACAAAGCATCACGGGCTGTATCCTTAGCATAATCATATCTGCTGTGTGCAGGGCAGCCATCAGAAATTTTTGGGCCCCTTACACAGCTTTAGACCCGAGCCCCCCGCCCCGAGCCTGACCACCAACAATTCTCAGGGCTTGCATATGGACCATCCTACTGAATCCGCACACCGGCCACCTCACCTGTAAACACTCAGCCCCCCCCCCCAATCCTGTATATATGTCAGCCCTCCTCAAACCTGTATATTTGTCAGCCCTCCTCACACCTGTATATGTCAGCCCCCCACACACACACCTGTATATATGGCAGCCCCCCTCACGTACACCTGTATATATGTCAGCCCCCCCACACACCTGTATATTTGTCCGCCCCCCACACACACCTGTATATATGGCAGCCCCCCTCACACACACACACACACCTGTATATATGGCAGCCCCCTCACACACACACACACACACCTGTATATATGGCAGCCCCCCTCACACACACCTGTATATATGGCAGCCCCCCTCACACACACACACACACACACACGTGTATATATGGCAGCCCCCCTCACACACACACACACACACACACCTGTATATATGGCAGCCCCCCTCACACACACACACATGTATATACAGTGGGGACGGAAAGTATTCAGACCCCCTTACATTTTTCACTCTTTAATATATTGCAGCCATTTGCTAAAATCATTTAGGTTCTTTTTTTTCCTCATTAATGTACACACACAGCACCCCATATTGACAGAAAAACACAGAATTATTGACATTTTTGCAGATTTATTAAAAAAGGAAAACTGAAATATCACATGGTCCTAAGTATTCAGACCCTTTGCTCAGTATTTAGTAGAAGCACTCTTTTGATCTAATACAGCCATGAGTCTTTTTTGGAAAGATGCAACAAGTTTTTCACACCTGGATTTGGGGATCCTCTGCCATTCCTCCTTGCAGCTCCTCTCCAGTTCTGTCAGGTTGGATGGTAAACGTTGGTGGACAGCCATTTTAGGTCTCTCCAGAGATGCTCAATTGGGTTTAAGTCAGGGCTCTGGCTGGGCCATTCAAGAACAGTCATGGGGTTGTTGTGAAGCCACTCCTTCATTATTTTAGCTGTGTGCTTAGTGTCATTGTCTTGTTGGAAGGTAAACCTTCGGCCCAGTCTGAGGTCCTGAGCACTCTGGAGAAGGTTTTCGTCCAGGATATCCCTGTACTTGGCCGCATTCATCTTTCCCTCGATTGCAACCAGTTGTCCTGTCCCTGCAGCTGATAAACACCCCCACAGCATGATGCTGCCACCACCATGATTCACTGTTGGGATTGTATTGGACAGGTGATGAGCAGTGCCTGGTTTTCTCTAAGCACATACCGCTTAGAATTAAGGCCAAAAGGTTCTATCTTGGTCTCATCAGACCAGAGAATCTTATTTCTCACCATCTTGGAGTCCTTCAGGTGTTTTTTTTTTAGCAAACTCCATGTGGGCTTTCATGTGTCTTGCACTGAGGAGAGGCTTCCATCGGCCACTCTGCCATAAAGCCCCGACTGGTGGAGGGCTGCAGTGATGGTTGACTTGCTACAACTTTCTCCCATATCCCGACTGCATCTCTAGAGCTCAGCCACAGTGATCTTTGGGTTCTTCTTTACCTCTTTCACCAAGGCTCTTCTCCCCTGATAGCTCAGTTTGGCCGGACGGCCAGCTCTAGGAAGGGTTCTGGTCGTCCCAAACGTCTTCCATCTAAGGATTATGGAGGCCACTGTGCTCTTAGGAACCTTAAGTGCAGCAGAAATTTTTTTGTAACCTTGTCCAGATCTGTGCCTTGTCACAATTCTGTCTCTGAGCTCTTCAGGCAGTTCCTTTGACCTCATGATTCTCATTTGCTCTGACATGCACTGTGAACTGTAAGGTCTTATATAGACAGGTGTGTGGCTTTCCTAATCAAGTCCAATCAGTATAATCAAACACAGCTGGATTCAAATGAAGGTGTAGAACCATCTCAAGGATGATCAGAAGAAATGGACAGCACCTGAGTTAAATATATGAGTGTCACAGGAAAGGGTCTGAATACTTAGGACCATGTGATATTTCAGTTTTTCTTTTTTAATAAATCTGCAAAAATGTCAACAATTCTGTGTTTTTCTGTCAATATGGGGTGCTGTGTGTACAATAATGAGGAAAAAATGAGCTTAAATGATTTTAGCAAATGGCTGCAATATAACAAAGAGTGAAAAATTGAAGGGGGTCTGAATACTTTCCGCCCCCACTGTATATGTCAGCCCCCCTCCCCCCCACACACCTGTATATATGTCAGCCCCCCCCCCCCACACACACACACACACACCTCTGTATATATGGTAGCCCCACATGCACAAATCTGTACACACACGCCTCTGGCCCCACTTTGTACACAAACAGCCCCCCTCCCTTTCCTTCACAACCCCTACTAGTAACTTCCTACCTGGTCCCAGCTCATTTTTACAAAGCTGACATGTTGCTGAGAGGCATAGTACAGGCAGATCACTGTCACACGAGGGGTACACATGCACATAATAGCCAGAGGTGGCAATAAACAGCTCAATGTCTGAAAACAATGACACGAGAACTGCAGAAACTGTGAGATCGTTTCTATACTGCACAGCACGGAAGCGCTTCACCCGTCCTGCCTTCCTCTGTCCCGGGCGGGCCCCTTACAGTTGTAACGGCTGTACCCCCCTGATGGCGGCCCTGGCTGTGTATTTAGCAGAGATATAGCAAGTTGTGCATATATAAACCATATCTAGAAAAGCAATACCTACAGTATTTTCCTGGAACTTTACATTCAATCTGTAAAATGCATTAGATATCGAGACGAAATGTGAAAATGCAAGAGAAAATTAATCATTCAAACTGGCGTTACATTTTATTTCAAATTTATCATGTTAAGTCATGGCTAGTACCTGCATTCCGCTGGGGATATCGTACACTATGCGAATAGTCTTACACTCCGGGTATCCCGGCAGGGAGTGAGGAATGACATGAAACTCCATTTTCCCTGGAGGCTGTGTACCTGTTTTCTCTCCATAGATTGCTTTGCAGGTAGGACACTGCAAGCTGCCATCCTGCAAAGATACTTTTTATAAATATAAAGAAGATTCAACAATTCTTATCCCATGATAACATGTAGTGGAACATAAGCCTTCAAGCTACCTCTATTCTTCAGAGACGCGTAAAGACCCATTGCATTATATAGAAACAGGATGTGATGATGTCTACACTTAACTAAATACACTTTTATTCTCTATGGAAGCTTGTTATGACCATCAGTGAGTAAACTGACATCATTTCTAATGTATATGAACAGCAGCAGAGATGATTTTTATGGTCATACAACAACCTACCTTGTTACCATTATTATACATGGCCACCAGGCACAGAACATGGTACATATGGGTACACTTCCCCAGTTTTCCAACCAGGTCCGAGCGAATCCCTTTGTGAGTCAGGACACCTTCATACCCAGAGGCAGTGACCAGACGCTCCATGCAGATGGTACAGTCCTAAAAAGCCAATAGAAAACCTTCAAATAAACTTCTGCCCTTTACCCCACCACATAATGTCAAATTACATTTACCCTTGCATAAAGTACTTTCTAATGTAAAAGTTATATATGACAACTACCTTGCCAATCTGTGGGAATAGCATAACCACAGCAACTTTGCTTTTACCATTCATCTTACAACACTGATATTTTTAGTGGAATTATAATCAGAAAAGTCATGGTAGATCACCTCAGGCTGGCCCCTTTTGCTTGTATAGCTATGTAACACATAAAAAAGAAGTGCCTACACTGTATAAAATCCAGTAATACACTGTCTCATCCTGCTCTGCACATGCTCAGTTGCTCTCTATTTTTTTTAGCACTGTGCCAAAAGTGTATAGAGGCTGATCTGCTGACAGCCTAAAGATTTACTGCTGTTTAGGAGCTCTAGGCTTCAGCAAAATGGCAGCCTCCAGCAAGAAGAAACAGAAGCAATCATGGAGGCAATTTACAGCACAGACTAATTTTGGTAAAATTAATAATGTGGAACGTATGTTCCTTGCTAAAGAACATTATTTTTTATCAAGTTATTATAGGTTAGGTTCCACTTTAAAGCAGTAGTAAACTCTCTAAAAGATACCCAATTTAAACAACATTCCAATATCGATTTTCAATCAAATGGGCACTAAGAGTATGCCCAAAAATCATTCTTATGCCCCGTACACACGGTCGGATTTTCCGACGGAAAATGCGTGATAGGACCTTGTTGTCGGAAATTCCGACCGTGTAGGCTCCATCACACATTTTCCATCGGATTTTCCAACACACAAAGCTTGAGAGCAGGCTATAAAATTTTTTAAAACTAAAATTAAAATTAAAATAAAAAATTAGAACTAAGACTAAAATCATAATTTAAATCACATTAAACATAAACATTAAAAATAAAAATAATAATAAAAATAAAAATCTAACTATAATTTAAATACATTATGGTCTTACAATAACAAAGCCAAGGCCCATCCTTCTCGGAGGACCGCCCACTAATTAAGGGAGGGGTTTCAGCACCAATCTAAAGAGTCTTTTTTTAGATGGACACATGTATAAAAACTAACAGGAGACTGGCACCTTTAAGGCTCTGATGAAGAAGGGTAACCTTCGAAACGCGTTAGCCAGCAGTAGTCCGTACGCCCTCTTCCTAGGACCTGGATAAACTGCTACCATTGGACCAATCGCCTCTGTGCCTGTATACAATGCGATTTTTTTCTCCTACCTTTGTGAGTAGATTTTAATCTTTGTTTTTAATTAATAAATCTGTCAAGGATAATGCACTAGGCTGGTGCGCTCTTTTTTTCTTTCTTTTCATCACTACTAGGATAATCCCATCCTGAAGAGCAGCAAGGCCAAAACCCATAGTCCTTCTTGAACCTTTGGGATCATTTAGCCAATACACCTGTGCGCAAGAGTATTTTGCATCTTTATTATAAAATTTTCCGACAACAAAATCCGTTGTTGGAATTTCCGATCGTGAGTACACAAATCCGACGCACAAGGTGCCACACATGCTCAGAATAAATAAAGAGATGAAAGCTATTGGCTACTGCCCCGTTTATAGTCCCGACATACGTGTTTTACGTCACCGCGTTCAGAATGATCGGATTTTCCGACAACTATGTGTGACCGTGTGTATGCAAGACAAGTTTGAGCCAACATCCGTCGGAAAAAATCCTAGGATTTTGTTGTCGGAATGTCCGATCAATGTCCGACCATGTGTACGGGGCATTAGTGTTTTTTTTCTTTTATATTCAAAACGGTCATCAACGACATTAGCTGCCACCATAGGAACTGTGATCTTCCGGGTTATGTATTTTATTTTACTTCCGCCCGCAGTAGCAACTATTGTCCCTAATCCCGCGCATGTTCAGTAAAAGGGCTATCCAAGGTGTCCACGATCCTCTTCACATTGCAGAAGTACAATCAAGTCTCGCGTGATGTCGGGGCTGACGTAGACACTCGGAAATGATGCAGCCCCAGCATAGACCCTGCATTTTTCTGGCAGGGTCTCTGCTTGCCGGAAAAATAGGAAATAAGGAGCATGTGCGGGTGACGTCAGAAGTGAAAAATATACAGAATACAGGAAAGGCAAGCAGGTAAGGAGACTTTCATATAGCGCAACTCGTTTTAAAACCTGCAATTGTCCATTTACATAAAAGTAGTCGGATATGGATATACAACCACTTTAATGCACACTAAAACACAAGGGAAATAGGTTTTTGTGAATTACTGTAAAATCTTTTTCCTGGAGTACATTAAATGGATACAATATAAAGCATTCAGGGGTTATGCTGCAGCATTCAGGAGTTTGGACACTGGAAAAAAATGCTGTATAACCCTTCCCACTCGCATCATGCCTCTGTTTTGTAGCAAAGCAATAGTAGGAATAGATCATAGGAAAAGGGGAGGGGGCTGTGTCCCTTAATGTACTCTAAGAAAAGCATTTTATTTTAAATGAAAAATTAAAATTTTCTTAATTGTACATTTAAAGACACTGAAAGTATACATGTGCATAGAGACACTGAAAAGCAGTCGAACTGAGGTGTGGTCGACACTGCAAACAAAAAGCTAACAGGCCCACATGTTGTCCTGGTTAATGGAAAGTGCAAAAACCACCTTCAGAAGAAAAAGTGGCCTTGGCCTTCAAAACATTGTTTCTATATAGGACAATAAAGCCAGTACTTCAGAAACTCACCTTGCAGAGGTGACTGCAACGAGGAAGGCAACCTCATAAATTAATTAATTAATTAATAAGAGTAAACAGAGGAATATCAGAGGGGCTGATTCTGAAGAACCAACAGGACCAGGCTGAGATCCCATTGTGCTACTGAAGGACATACAGGGGGAATAATGTGAGTGGCACCCTGTACAAAGACCTCCACTAAGGAGTGAGAGGCAAGCAGTTTTTGAAAAAGAAATCCTAGCATGGAAATTTGATACTTGATCGTGCCCAAGGATAAATGTTAATCCAAACCAGACTGAAGAAAAGTCAGGATTTGTCCCACCAACTTTCTGGGATGGAATTTTCTTTCTTTACACCAAGATAAATATGCTATCCAGGTGCAATGGTAGGCTTTGAGAAAAGTCAATTTCCTAGCCTTGAAAAGCGTGGGAACAGATAGAACCCTATCCCTCAGGACCTGGGCTTCAAGAGCCAGGCTGTGCAGGCAGCAGTCTATAAGAAGGGTGATAAACCAGTCCCTGGAACAAAAGATCTGAATGACCTGGGAGGGCCCATGGAGAGTGTGCCAGAAGTCTGACGAAATCCAAGTACCACATCTGCCTGGACCAGTTCAGTGTGATGGGTAGGCAGCATTCAGGGAACACGCTGCTTCCACTAATCTTCACCTCTCCAATTAGCACACTCCACATGGAGTCTTCAGGGACAGCGTTCCACCATGTAGGTGCACTGTGGCCCTGGACAAATAAAACACTCTGTGACTGACTCACATGACACAGCTTCTTTCTCTTAGCAGGGTCCAGGTATGGCTCCTGTGGCAATGTTGAGGCTGCAAAATGAACCCCTTCCAGCTTTGCAGCAACTAAAGAAAATTACTAAAAAAAAAATCTTGAAAAAAAGAAGAGAAATGCTTTGTTCATCAGAGGAGAAAAGACATTAACAAAAAAGAATGCCCCAAAAAACAAAATGAGATTGGGAGGGGTTTTACTAGGCTGTCCTCACAGTCAATGTCCAATCTCCTGAAGGCAAACGCATAACCCTTATGTACCTGATTACTTCATCTTGTGTCCTGTTCACAGTCAGTAAATACAGAGCCAATCCAAGTGGCTCTGTACCATATGATTGGTCATTGAAGAGATGTACACAGACTTATTTATATTACTGAGAACCCTTCCCTTCCTCTTACAACAAAGGGAGGCTAGAAATAGGAACTAATGAATGAATAAATCATTAAATTTGTCCCTGATGTAAGCAGATTGCTGCAGCACAAGATTGTTTTTAACCCTTTCGCCCCCTTCCTCTCCAATACAGCTATCTGTATGTGGCCTGTATATTAACCTATTTTATCCCTTATCCTGCACATCTGAACATTAAAGTGGCTGTAAAGGCTGAAGGTTTTTTTAAAACCTTCAGTGTGCAGCTCCCCGATCAGCCAACCCAATCTCAATCCAGGGATGAGCACGAGAGCTGAGGCTCTCCTGGGTCTTTCACTCCTCATTGGCTGAAATGCAGCAGCAAGAGCCATTGGCTCCTGATGCTGTCAATCACAGCCAGTGAGGCAGGAGCAGGGGACGGGGCTGAGCCGTGTCGTATGGATATAGAGTGTCGGCTTGGGAGTGACGCACAGGTTGTCCCCATAGCAAGCGGCTTGCTATAGGGGCATTCAACAAGGGGGAGGGGCCCAGAGCACTGGCGGGGGACCCGAGAAGAGGAGGATTGGGGCGGCTCTGTGTAAAACTATTGCACAGAGCGAGTACATATGAAGCGTTTGTTTTTCTTTTTTTTTGCTTTTTTCCCTTTACAAACGCTTTAACCCCTTCATCTTCATTTTTCCACTGTATGTGGCCTGTACATTAATCCCTTCACCACCATTTCCCTATGTGCATGACCTGTATGTGCTGTATCTAGTGCATCATTACCAAGCTTCGTGTTTAAACCTCCTCAATACCAGTATTAATCTTCATTACTGAAAAAAAGCGGCAAAAAATGAGACCACCTTGGTGTGTCTAGTTTTCTAAAAGGGGTTTTTTTGAAGGTGTTTATACTGTCCTGCCATTTTTAATGTAACAGAACGTAAGGGAAACATTTAAGAATGCTCAATTTTTTTTTTTTTTATTTATATAGTCAAAAGTAAAAAAAAAAATAAAGTGGTGATTAAATACCACCAAACGAAACTTCTATCTGTATCATAAAAAGATTTGAAATTAATATGGGTTCGGTGTTGCATGACCGAATAATTGTCAGGGAAGATGTCACAGCACTGGAAAGCGGCCAGGTAATGAAGGGGTATTATAGAATGGTATTCAAGTGGTTTTTACCATCCTGACCGTGTGAGGGCCTACCTGACTGGATAAAAACTGAAAAGACAGCTTAGGAGAGGCCTAATACTACAAAGCTGGTAGTAAATGTAAAGCAGATTGCATTAAGATTGCATCATTTATATTGTAACGTCTGGCCAGAACAGCTCTAATAGCCTAGTTGTTAGGCTTACCTCATCTGGTGGAGACTTCACTTTCTGTATGTATCTTCGCACTACCTCCTCCGGATTCTTACCTATCAATGTCAAAAAAAACCAAATTCAGTTAAAGTATGTTTGGAAGCAGTAATCTCTCTGGAGAGATTTAACAATCTCCCTGCAGAGTCATAAAGACCTGGCAGTCAGAAAAGCTCATGCTCCCTACTGCTTGGGGAGCTCTAGCTCTGATTTAGTAGAGAGACCTCTGCTTCTACACACAGAGCAAGGGTCCTTCTCTGCAGCATGGTGACAACAAACAGACATTTCTACTGTGGCTGAAAACAATTGTAAGACTGTGCACACTTTTTGAAGCACCTTTGGTATATTTAGCTGATGTAAACCGAAAGTTTACTTGCTTTATAAATCAGTACAATGGCAGGTTTATAGTGCTTTACTGATTGTATTTAGGGGAACTATACTGATATATGTACTATATATGGTGCTTACAATTGCTACCATCCCCTTTTGTAATGTAAATACAATTTCCTTGGCTGTCATTCTGGTCCAGTGGCTTTAGAACTTTCTAAATCACTGACCAAGAACAAGTATGTAGATAAAAAATGCTGACTCTGCTGATTTGTAGACTTGTCCCAGGTCAGTGTCTCAGAAAGTACTGATGCCAAAGAGCCAGGCAACTATCATTTTTATATTTATATTGTATTTTATATGGAAATCGGCAGTAGCATGTTTCATTTTTCAATCAGTACACGTGTGCTTTAAATGAAATGTAAGCAATGTAATACAACTGGATAGAAAGCCTGTAGTACATAGAATGCCTAATCAGCAGTGTGGTCCTTTCAGCCACAATTTCTTTGGTCCTTTTATACACTAATTTGTTAAAGTATTTTTTAAAGCTGTGTTTCAAAAGAAGAAATCCTCTTTGCGATGTTGAGTTTAAGTATAGGTAATCCTCAAGATAGATTAGGAACCATCCCTAAAGAGCTTGCCAAATGTTTCTGAAGCTTGCATTAAACTTTAGACGCCAGTAAACCTATAGAAGAAAAAAGTAGTCTGATGTGGTTCCAGTTCACCTCCCCAACAGACTAGGCATAATGGGCTGTTACAGAGCATCAGTCTTCCCTGCAATACTCACACTTGCTATACTGAGAATAAATGATCACAATAATAGTGCGCAAACAGTAGAAAATCTAACCGTATTACTCAATGTCTGTAAAATACAATCTGCCACCTGTGTGGAATGTATGGAGGATTAGGTGACAATACAGACGTCTGTCTAATGATCATATACAAGATGTCAGTGTACAGACAGATTTTCCAAGTATACTATTCATGTACTGACAAGTAATTACCAACAAATTACATCCCAAACAAAGTAGTTTCCAATAATAATCTCCCTGTGGATAAGCATACAGCTAATATTTAAGCACCTTTATGAACAATTTAAAATGACAACTTCAAAAGGTGCATATAAAGGTACACTATATTGTCAAAAGTATTGGGACACATGCCTTTACACACACATGAACTTTAATGGCATCCCAGTCTTAGTCCATAGGGTTCAATATTGAGTTGGCCCACCCTTTGCAGCTATAACAGCTTCAACTCTTCTGGAAAGGCTGTCTACAAGGTTTAGGAGTGTGTCTATGGGAATGTTAGACCATTCCACCAAAAGCACATTTGTGAGGTCAGGCGCTGATGTTGCACGAGAAAGCCAGTCAAGTTCCTCCACCCCAAACTTGCTCATCCATGTCTTTATGGACCTTGCTTTGTGTACTGGTGCGCAGTCATGTTGGAACAGGAAGGGGCCATCCCCAAACTGTTCCCACAAAGTTGGGAGCATGAAATTGTTGATAATGTCTTGGTATGCTCACGCCTTAAGAGTTCCCTTCACTGGAACTAAGGGGCCAAGCCCAACCCCTGAAAAACAACCCCACACCAAATGATTTGGACCAGTGCACCAAGGTCCACAAAGACATGGATGATCGAGTTTGGGGTTGAGGAACTTGACTGGCCTGCACAGAGTCCTGACCTCAACCCAATACAATCCCTTTGGGATGAATTAGAGAGGAAACTGCGAGCCAGGCCTTCTCATCCAACATCAGTGACTGACCTCACAAATGCGCTTCTGGAAGAATGGTCAATCATTCCCATAGACACCCTCCTAAACCTTGTGGACAGCCTGCCCAGAAGAGTTGAAGCTGTTATAGCTGTAAAGGATGGGCCAACTCAATATTGAACCCTACGGACTAAGACTGGGATGCCATTAAAGTTCATGTGTGTGTAAAGGCAGGCGTGCTAATACTTTTGACAATATAGTGTATGTATGCATTGTTAGAAATTTAAAATGAACACTGTTATTACTTTTATTTATCTCCCTTCTTCAAAATTTTCTCTATATTTACATGCAGTCTGTAAGCAGCAAGCTGTCCAACTGAAGTGACAGTGCCAAGAGTAAGAACAAACTATAAGAGCCCATTTAGACTTTCAGTGCATTTTCACTGCCCGTTACTGTGGAGCACATACTGTTCAGTTTGAATAGCACCACACCACAATACGTCATTAATCTGGCATGGCACCCCAATGCACATAAACAGTAGCAGGCAATGCTCCCACACTGTAGCACACCACAACTCACATGATGTGATACACTGCTTTAAAAAAAAGGTCATGGACTTTTTTTGGTTCATTGCTGTGCACTGGTAGCCCATTCAAAATGAACTTTGCTACCTAACCACAATGTACTTTGTTGTGCAAAATAATATGTACTGTAGCACAACTCAACAGACTGCACAGTTCTAAATCCAGCCTATCACTGTTTACAACTGACCTTTTTATTCACACAGTAAATCCTCTTTTTAGGGATTGTTAAAGTTTGTCCCAACCCCTGTCACTGTCAATTTCCTGGACAGTTTGGTCTGCATGTGTGGAGAATAATCTAAATATACTGAATACTATCATTACATACTGTATATTACAGAAGAAGTGTGGGATAGCAAAAAAACAAACATACATTTTCACCTATATGGCTGCATCATTGGTCCAATGCTGCAGTTGTCCATGTCAGCTCTAAGCCCGAGAACTGAGCGATCTCTTGACTGCTGATCAGTTCTCGGTCTTCCATGAGAGCAACTGGCTCAGGCTCTAAGGCTGGCCAACCACCGGTTGCAGGAAACTAATTTGCACAATTCCCCCATCAACACAGACAGTGCTGACAGGGGAATCAGCAATTATCTTCACCTGGCGGCAGGGCTGGAGTGGGCAGGGGGAGCCGTCCCCGCCAGGAGAAGATAGTGATTATAGCTAGTGGCTATAGCAGCCGCTTGCGATAATCTAAGCAAACCCCCAGCAGGCTGGTTGTACCCAAGCTGATCAATCGATCAACTTGGTACATTCAGCCTACCAATTAATGGTTTGAGATTCGACAGACCTGGCCGAGATTCGAACCGCGGATGGCTGGCCTTAGCGGCACGCCGAGAGGCTGAGCCAGCTGCCGATCAGGCATCTGTGTGGATCCCAACATTATTGGCAGGATCCCCTGTGATGTCAGCTGAGCTGACAGTGGGCTTTAGCCCATTGTTGGTTGAATCTGGGTCACAGGAGAGCAGCAATAAGTACACTCCTGTGACCCACAAAAGTAGTATGAACAAGAAAGCTTTGGCTACACTTCTTTTTCACCTGCATACAGTTAAGCCAGTCATAGATGGTTCAAGATTCGAAACATGTATGGGCAGGCTGATTGCACCCAAGTTGATCGACAGAGTACAACCAGCCTATTGAATTTTTTATGCGGTTATTCCCCACCCCTATTGGGAAAACAATGTCTGTGGGAGGAATTCATCAACACTGACTGTGTTGATGGGGGAATTAAGTGATTTTCTTTCCTGCAAGCCTTTTTTTTTTTTTTTTAGGACAAATGTACTCCAGCTCTCACAATCACAAAACAATAACCTGTTTTTGACTTTCTAGAAAGGTAAGAATGAAAAACATGGTAGTTTAGCTCACCTGGCCAATATGCTGACATTCCTGAGAGATATTACAATTGCAGAACAAAGAAACACTCAACACTATTTAGTATACTACAGTACTAAGGATATTAAATTCACTTCAATTCAACAAAACACAACTACCCTCCACTCTACATTGTACAGAGTACTTCTTGGCTCTCTAATTAGTGTAGTCTAATATAACAGTGTATCAATATAAGAGAATGCTACTGCCAAATAAAAAAAAAAAAAGTGGGAGCGGGACATAACCTTACATGTGTGCTAATACATTGGCATGAAAGAACTAAGTCCTGCCAGGCCAATGTGAATTATGCTTTTGTTGTGTGTGGAGTATGCAGAGAATAGGCAAAAAAAAAAAAAGCGCCAGATGTCCCCCTATAGACTGAATAATCCATTTACCCAAAACTTTAAAAAAAAATTGCTAAAGGTGAAGCCTATAGCTGTTTATTGTCATCCCCTCGCTCCTTTAGGTCTAAAATACTTTAGTAGCGATTTTTCCCTGTGCAAAATGTTTACTTCTTTCTATCCATCTGGGAGTATTGGTTGTTCCAACTTACTCTTGTGTATTCTTATTCCTCCTTGTGCATTTTGTATAATACAGCATAAATAAAAAAACAAAAAACAGTGGGAACAGTGGGACCATACCAAGATTCAGGGTAAGGAGGCCTTTCAACACTGACCACCAATGACTACACTTTTCACTGTCTTGGTTTATTTTCTGACCATTATTATTATGTATTATTAGTGAAAATAATTTGGTCATATAGAGGAGGTAGAAGCTAAAGTGACACTAAACTCTGGTGTGCAGACCCAGTAAGAGCAGACCTCTTACCAATAAGCCCTTAAGAGAAAAATAAAATGTCAGGTAGTTTGATTCTCTGGTAAATACTGAAATATCCATTTTGGGTGGACTGGCCCTTTAAATCAGATACAAACCGGGATTTTATTGTCTGCATACTTTATTGTATCCACCAATGAGCCCCCTGCACCTTTATATGTTTTGCTGTAATTACTTACTTTTTTTGAGATGCTTCTTTTTAGTTTTTCTGCAGATGCCACTGATACCACTGACAGGTTTGATATCCTCTTTGCTGACAGGAGGGGGGTGCAGGATGGGTTTTGGGGCTCTGGTTAAGCAAACAGGCAATCCAGCTGCGCACATCAGAATTCCAGTCATTCCTGTGAAAAAAAATGTAGAAAACCTTTAACAGTTTATTCAGCAATATGAGCTATAGTTTTTTATGCCTTCATGTTCAATGTAACTACCACTGACTTGTTTTTACCAGGAAATACTCCTTTTTTGTATTTTGTACATGCCTGCAGGACAATTGGATGAACACTTCACTCCTTAACCGTTTCTCTCATCTTATTTTTTTTATAGTGAAAAAAGTACACAAAACGTTTGTGCATGGAAGCGTTTTTTAAAATGATTTCTATTTTTGTCCATCTATTTATAAAATACACAGCTCTGCCATGCAGCACAGCCAAGTCCTGCAAGGGCTGGGGACCAAAGTATTCCTAAAACCAAAGCGGCCCTTTCATTTTTTTGTAACGTGCCTCTTTCCCCCTCACTATAACATAATCCCCCCCCCCCCCCAAAAATAAAGTAAATATTTTTTTTCCCCCCTAAACTTCAAGTTTAATTGGTTGTAAAGTCAGAACGTTTTTTTATCTTAATGCATTCATGCAGTAAGATAAAAAGCCTTGTTTGTGCAGCAGCCCCCCTAATACTTACCTGAGCCCCATCTCTATCCAGCGATGTCCACGAGTGCTTTGGTCGTCTGGGAATCTCCCTCCTAATTGGCTAAGACACAGCAGGGTTGCCAATGGCCACTGCTGTCGATCAAACTCAGTCAGTCAATCAGGAGAGAGAGGGGGCAGGGCCGAACCGCAGCTCCGTGTCTGAATGGATACATGGAGCTGCAGCTTGGCTCGGGTGCCCCAAGAGCAAGCTGCTTGCTGTGGGGGCACTTAACCGGAGGAAGAGGCCAGGAGCTCCAGCCAGGGACCCAAGAAGAGGAGGATTGGGGCTGTCCTGAGCAAAACCACTGCACAGAGCAGGCAAGTATAACATGTTTGTTATTTTAATAGAAAATAAAAATCGACTTTACAATCACTTGGTCCATCATTCTTGTCTAGGCAAGATCCTGCGTGTATGCAGAAACACCGATAGTTACTCCAGGATCTGTTGTGTCTATTCTGCCTATGCACATGGTCATGTGAACCGCCTCCTGGGTTTTCTATGTCACTCATCTCAACTTGTGGAATCTCACCCATGTGCACACGAGACATGCACAGGCGGCGTGGGGATCTACCAGGTTCTGTAGTCCTGTGAAAGATCCCTGTGGCCAGCCTGCACATGCACCAGATATGAATTCAAGATGGTGGCTGGAGGAATTCAAGGACAGAGAGCCACCCAACTGGAACTGCAGTTGAGGAGGGGCTACCCACAGTATCTGGGTCTTCCTGGTAAGCTGCTTGCTATTAGCCACCTGGCTGCCTGCACAATGATTCTGACAGTGGATTGCCTCCCACCTGGCTGTAGATCACTTGCCCAGCTACCTTTGCCTGCACAGATGTGGTCTCTCTTGAGCTGCTGAGGGAGGGAAGCAGAGAAACGTATTTTCCCTGGGTGTGTCCATAAACCCAGGGACAGGGCCACCACCAGGGGCCCGAGTGTCTGGATTGGCCCAGCTAACTGGCAGGGATGTGAGAAGGCAGGTGCGGGTGCAGAGGAGCTACGTGAATTCTTCTGTATGTGTGTGAGTCGGCAGCTGCTCTGTGTCATTGAGCTCACATCGGGCTTTTTGCTGCCACCTCTGGCCATTTCCTGCATGTGCACCTCTTGTGTGAGCTGCCAGTACTCAGTGTAATGTATCCTGGACTGCAGATCCTAACTGTGTCTTAGCCACATGTGGAAACAAGAGCTGGGACTAGGAGGACCACCTTATAAGTAAGGGCTGTTGTACAAGTAAAGGGGGTGGCTGTGTGTGTACATGCCTGTGTGCGTGTGTGTGTACATGCCTGTGTGTGTGTGTGTGTGTGTGTGTACATGCCCGTGTGTGTCATATATACACATGTGAGGGGGGCTGAGAGCGTACAGGTGTGAGGGGGGCTAAAAGCGTACAGGTGTGAGGGGGGCTGAGAGCATACAGGTGTGAGGGGGGCTGAGAGCGTACAGGTGTAAGGGGGCTGAGAGTGTACAGGTATGAGGGGGCTGAGAGCATACAGGTGTAAGGGGGGCTGAGAGCGTACAGTTGTGAGGGGGGCTGAGAACGTACAGGTGTGAGGGGGGCTGAGAGCGTACAGGTGTGAGGGGGGCTGAGAGAGTACAGGTGTGAGGGGGCTGAGAGAGTACAGGTGTGAGGGGGGCTGAGAGCGTACAGGTGTGAGGGGGGCTGAGAGCGTACAGGTATGAG
The DNA here is from genome assembly GCA_037952925.1 of Lithobates clamitans. NCBI lineage: Eukaryota > Metazoa > Chordata > Amphibia > Anura > Ranidae > Lithobates > Lithobates clamitans. Next base: position 3,946,291 of record JBBGZY010001350.1, read on the forward strand.
GGGGCTGAGAGCATACAGGTGTAAGGGGGGCTGAGAACATACAGGTGTGAGGGGGGCTGAGAATGTACAGTTGTGAGGGGGGCTGAGAACTTACAGGTGTGAGGGGGGCTGAGAGCGTACAGGTGTGAGGGGGGCTGAGGCACTGAAGGACTTGGTGGGATGGCTAGTGGGCGGATTCGGTTTCAAGAGGCGGGCCCTGGGGAATGTTGGTGGTCAGGCTGGGGGAGGGCCCAGGCCTAAAGCTATGTAAGGGGCCCCACAATTTCTGATGGCTGCCTTGCCTAGGGAAATTTGTGGAATTAAGTTAAAGGGGATTGCACCTGCATCTGAGCACAGGGAGTAAATGGACACTGCAATACACAGGTACTTATGTTTCTTGCATTAGACAAAAGACCATTTAATGATGTGCTAAAGTACAACTAAAGGCTCCTGTATAGCAGTCTAAACAAGAACCAGATGCAGTTACTATGTGATGTACACGCCTCATAAAATAAACAAAATGTTTTTTAGTTTCTCTGACTTTTAAGTATATTTCTGCATTATGACTGTGTTTTCACTTCAAACCATTTATACAGCAATATTCCACTGACCTGCCAGAGCTGGATGCACAGGGCCTGTTCCATTTAGATTCTTCACGGGCAGAGCTGGCACCCTGATAATAAAACAGACAGCCAGTGTAAGTGAGCAGAATACAGATATCACCATTGCACCATGTCTGTGTAAAATTATATATGCCTGTTTCTATGTCTTCAGATTGGCTTTGAATGCTAATCCATCGGCACCAGTTTCTCACATGATATACCATTTAATTTCATAATCTTATAATACATGCACAAAGAGAGACTGTAAACAAGTGTTTACAACAATTGACTGTGCTGTTACAAATCATACCAATTTGTTGTGTTTTCCCATTGCTTAATAATGCTTATATATATATATATATATATATATACACACACATACATACATATACAAACACACACATTATATATATATATATATATTATATTATTATTTCTATACATTTCTGAAGAATTACAATTATTTTCTTTTTTTTTGTCAGGTAAATATTCAATATTGTATATGAATGTTTTATATCTCCCTTTTCACCCAGCAGATGGAGTTATAGTCTCCTTTATATGTTTGCTGGAATAGTCTATCAAAACTAAAAAACGTTTTGTTTACAGAGCTCAGTTTTAAAACACCTTAGAGTTGGAGCAGTTCCCCTCCACCACCTCCTGCTGTGTACAGATGGCTCTGTTTTGAAGTGTCAATCAGAGAGAGAAAGCCTGTAGGAAAACAGATTCTGCTGTCCGCTTGTTTCAGAAAAACTATAATACTTTCTAAATTTTGTGTCCCGGGTGCACATTTATTAGTAAAAATAGTACAAAAATAAATCTAAAACATCAGTTTAAAAAAGTTTTCCAAAATGTTCCCAAGACAGTTATTGTTTCTCTTTAAAGCCAATATATCATGATAGAAAAATAGGAGCTGCCACTGATGTTTTGTTTTATTTTGTTTTTGAAAGCTGCTTTATCCTAGTTTTCATGCTCATCATGTGGCTTCTGTAATTGGTGAGCCACTGACCTGAAATACGCAAGTCAGGACTTCTGACTGGGTAGTTGTTTCAGGCCAGTGACGTGTAACCCCTGACACTGGAGACCAGACAAACTATGGAGTTTATTGTATATTATGAAAAGACCCATCGCAACATAAAACTCTCATAGTTTCCAGTCCAGTGGGATATTTCACATAACATGAACACATTTCTCATTTACAGAACCCTAACATAACAAACGTAAACTGTACATAAGTGGTGGGGTGGCCACTTACCTTCCATGCAATGTTATCTTCATGCTGATTAGACTAAGAGCAGGTATGGACTGATGAGGCTTTCCAGCAGATCTGTGTTGGAAATCTGAGCTATATACATATATATTTATACCTATGTGTGACCACTGAGCCCTCCCAGGTGTGACATCACACAATGCGTAAAGCCAGCTTCCTGACAAAGACACCACCTGCTCACCCCATTGATAAACAAGGATTATGAGAGATTAAGGGCTAAACTCTGTATGCCAGACACGTAAGGGATACACACAGCTATTTATATACACAAGCTTATGGACAAATGATAAGAGCTACTTCTTGGGTCATAAGTCAGGAAATTATTTTCAGTATATTCCTGGTATCATTGCACACAGTTCTGCCTACTAAATTACTCTGACTACTGGACCTCAGGGGACTGCAATGGAGAAATGTTGTAGCTTCTGAAATTGCCCTCTAAAATGCAATCTTCTACTTCAAAAGAGTCAATTTGTGCTACACAGTTCACTGGCAATGGCATTAGTGGATTTTAAGCAAAATACAGTAATCCACAGCAACTAGAAATCACCCTACATTAGAGTACAATAACCAAGTGAAAGCTCACATCATACCACGGGTAACTGAATGCAACTGTATATACCATGACTTTAGATTAAAGCCTATTTTTATTGCAATACTGTATGTTTTATTGTACTGCTTTGGGCATTGTTGCTGTAATTTACACTTCACATCAATAGCGAAAAGCTCAAATTCAGCATCCCATGGTTGCCAATCAGAGTTCATCTTACTCTAGTTTGACCAAACTCAAGTTACTGAATTTTGGGGATTATTTTAGCTGTTTGTATTGTTTTGCCAAGTAAAGCAATTTTGAGAGTCCTAACATAATCTTAGAGTAGTAGATTTTATCAAATATATTTAGCAGTATTTTAGGGGAGAGAAGTAACAAAATATGGGCACCACCAATGTAATGGTTCCTCCTCCATCCTGTGTATGTAAGGGTTCCTTTCTCCTCATCACCTAAGTAAGTGTGTACTATATGGGCCTGACTACTTATGGGAGGGGAACCTACTATTTTTCACCGTCTTTATATTTTTATTGAATATTATATCTCCAGCTGTTTACTGTCTTCACACTAATGTAGTTTTTAGCTTGGTTCCCCTGACACCTGACAATTATTTCAAGGGTTCCTCTGCATGCCTGCTCCCTCCTTCCTCTCTTCCAATGGGATATAGAGCTGCATTTAGATGCGCAAAAAACTATATGCTGTGTGCATCTAAACACAACAATTTTTTGCCCATGTGAATGAACCGTAAAGAGGAAAAGAGCTAGAAAAAAAAAAGAGCAGAGGAGCCCAAATTAAAACTTTATTCAGACATGTCAACCTGGGACATTGGGGAAGAGGGTAAATGTGCATAGAATAGGGGCTAGGGAAAGGAAAAAAGGGTCCTCAGTAGGGAAGGGTGGAGGGCATGAAGGAAATGGGGAGAGGAGCATTGTCGGTCGGCTTCATTGCAGGGCACCTGGGAAGAGCTAGTTAAAAAAAAAAACATTATGTATAGCACAGCCCACTGGGTGGTTGTGGCCATCTTGTAAATCAGGTTGTTTAAAAACGTGAAACTCTGTAATGTTTTTAAAATCAAAGTGTAGCACTACCCCTGTAGGAGTCGCTGATGCCCTGGGTCCCCACTATTGCACAGCCAGTCACATAGCATTTTCCTTCATTCCCTCAAACTCAGAAACAGTCCTTGGCTTGTTTTTGTTGTTTTTACTAGGGGATGATAACTTGGATAGGTTTGGGGAATTATGGGATGCCCAACTTGAAAATGTTCAAACACAGAACAGGGACATCTTCCTTCTTATTTAAAAAAATCCTCTTCTTGCTTCCACCTGCACAAACTTGATTTCCACTGCACATCACCTACTGCTAATGCTGGTTGGAACTAGCAGTTTTATTGCTAGTTCAGCAAAGGCCCATTACAGGCAGGAACTCTCAGTCCCTTAACAAAAGTAGCATAATTAAAGTGAACAGCATGACATCTCTCCTTCTGCTTCCCTGTGGCTACTGATACCAGCTCCACTTGCTTGCAGAAATGCTAGCCCACCTGGGGGCCACCAGCCACACCTGGCTGATCTTCCTCCCAGTCCTCCCGACTGACTTTCCGCCCCAGTCCTGCCCAACTGGCACACACACACATGGGAACCACCCAGGGCAAAGTTAGATGAAGACTTGGCACTATTCAGTCTTCAAGAAAGCACTGTTACTGATGATAGTCTTTCCCCTTGTCTTGTCCCTGCACTGTGATGATCTATTCACTGTCTTCTCCTTGTTCATTCCTGCTGCATCTCTGGCATGAATCCTTCCACTGCCTCCTGTGTTAGGATCCTTCAAGGCCAGCTCCCAGCTCGAGGCAAACCCACCCAGTGAGGGGTCCCTCCAGGGCCACCAACAGCCTCCCTCAGCACTGCTTCTCCATCTTCCACCCAACTCCGCCTGCTGGCATGGGTCAGGTCTATTTATGGGTATCCCAGTTCCCTGCCAGCCCACTGCTGGGGATTGGCTGAGAGCCCATAAATATTCAAGGCAGCCCCTCCTAACCCCCACCCTCTAGTTCTAGAAGGTTCTTCAACCTTCCAGATACCATGGGGAGGCACCAGAGAGCTGCCAGAATGAGTAATCTAGCCCTGGCCTCTAGTAACCCTGACCCAACCTTTCAGTGACTCAGGTTTATTCCTGGCCAGAAATATGCTTTTACCTACTCTCAATTCTAGTAGCACACAGTAGAGGGTGCTACGAGAGTTTTAAAAAACCCTCCCTACTATCACTCGCTAAGTTCATTTCCTGCAGTCCTGCTGTTGGAAATCATAAGTATTACAAAATCAAGGGGCAGAATGGAGGAGAACACAGTTATATGATGCAGACTATTTAGAGGGTCAGTTGTAGGACCAGCCACTGAGGTGTGAGTAGAAACAGAATGCACTTTTCTCAGGTTAGGAGCACTCTGTGCTTGGCTTTCTAAGGCTGTTTCCACATCTGAGCATTCCAGCATCCATGCTGAGAATGAATGGTGTTAATGGTATGCTGTGGGTCAAATTTTGACTACAGCCTTTAGATTGGAGGGAAGCAATATAAAGCTTGGTAAGTACAGAGATGTACAAAGTCAATTAAGTTTATCTAAACCCAAAACCAAAAATTTATTGCAGGTTCCCCGCAGTGCTCTTGTATTCTGCCGGGCTGGGGAGCCTTCCCAGCTGGCAGAATATTATGGTGATCACTAGCAGCTATAGCTGCTGGCAGTAATCATATGTAGAAAAATTCAACAGGCTGGTTGTACCAAAGTTGATCGATGGGTCGACTTGGGTACAATCAGCCTGCCCATACATGGAGTGAAATTCAGCCAGTTCCTACTGAACTGGCCAAATTTCACTCCATGTATGGCCGGCTGAACTCATCAGCTGACAAGATTTCTTGCAAGATCCACAGGTATTTTGTTTGCCTTCATTAAACTGATAAAACAAAACACTTTTAATAGTATATTGAACAGACCAAAAGGGAGTACGTTAGAAATGTTATTTGTTTGTTACAAAACCTTTCAGTGAATACTGTCAGGCCTATTAGGCTGGCCATACATTATACAATTCTCTTATTCCATTTCCTTTAGATTTACCTTCAACGATGTAGTGCAAGGGCTTGTCTGATTTCATAAAAATTTAAAGTGTTTAGGTTTGACCTCATTACATGGTTTTGGTAAATCTATACAATTTTCTTGTACAATTTTCTGTTAATGTATGGCCAGCCTTAGTTGGGGAACATATGACCGGGGTCAGAAACACCAGCCAAAAACTTCTCATCTGCAGCCAATCTGGACTCAAAGAATTTTATTTGTAAAACGCAGTATGTCCCAGATTCTTCCAAGAATCATGTTACCTATTCAATCTTGTCATTATAATTATTTAACCTACTGATATTTCTTAAATAAAATGGCAATCTAAAATTCTGTGTTCTACCCGATGCAATCCTTTTAAATGCTCCTGTTTAAAAGAGCTCTGATCTGACCACATGGCTTGAATAAGGTTCTAACACTGACATTTATATTAAGGCAAGACCTGCCCTTTTCAGTTTGACATTCAGATCAGCAATAAGTGGGTACATAAACATCCAAAATTGTGGTGTGCTCTGCGTGCAGCAGAGATGTGCACAGCTGTGTAAATGCGCTGTGTGCCACGAGTTTTATGTAATCCCCATTGTGTTAAACTATACATGTGACTCAAACAATGAATGGCAGATGAATTTTTTTAAAAAATTCATTTTTTATAATGAAAACAATATTCTATTTCCGATTAAGGAAAAAAAAAAAAAAGAGTAAAAAGACACAAAGAAGGAAAAAAGGGTCTAATGTAAATGATCTGTCAAACAAGCCATCAGTCACAAATCGGTTTACTACAGTCAGATTTATCAGTGTGTACATGGCCTCTGTTGGCAAAGATAGAATGGGATCCAGAATCCTAGGAGAATTGGAATATCACTGGGTGGGATATTTTAAATTTAATCGGTTTAAATTTCGTCTTCCTTGGTTCCCACTTATCAACATGCAAAATACAATTTTAAATAAAACCTTTCAGTTTATGTTGCATATCTTACTTTAGGTCCAGAGATACCATAAATGGGTCCCTGTGCTTCACAATGCAATGGTAGCTTTTGGGATGACACACCAGCGGCGAAGCTAGACATTCTTTCACCTGGGCAAAGACTCAATTCAACGCCCCCCCTACCTCCATACGAGAGAGAAGTTCTCCATCCACGCACCCCCAGCCCAGAGAGAGAAGTCTGTATAACAGTGTAAATTTGCTGTCCCCTCAAAACAACTCAACACACAGCCATTAATGTCTAAATTGGGCCCAATTAGCTATTTTCCCTCCCCGGTTTCATGTGACTCGTTAGTGTTACAAGGTCTCAGGTGTGAATGGGGAGCAGGTGTGTTAAATTTGGTGTTATCGCTCTCACTCTTTCATACTGGTCACTGGAAGTTAAACATGACACCTCATGGCAAAGAACTCTCTGGGGATCTGAAAAAAAAGGATTGTTGCTCTACATAAAGATGGCCTAGGCTATAAGAAGATTGCCAAGACCCTGAAACTGAGCTGCGGCTCGGTGGCCAATACAATACAGCAGTTTAACAGGACAGGTTCCACTCAGAACAGGCTTCGCCATGGTCGACCAAAGAAGTAGAGTGCACATGCTCAGCGTCATATCCAGAGGTTGTCTTTGGGAAATAGACGTATGAGTGCTGCCAGCATTGCTGCAGAGGTTGAAGGGGTGGGAGGTGAGCCTGTCAGTGCTCAGACCATACGCTGCACACTGTATCAAATTGGTCTGCATGGCTGTCGTCCCAGAAGGAAGCCTCTTCTAAAGATGGTGCACAAGAAAGCCCGCAAACAGTTTGCTGAAGACAAGCAGACTAAGGACATGGATTATTGTAACCATGTCCTGTGGTCTGATGAGACCAAGAGAAACTTATTTGGTTCAGATGGTGTCAAGCGTGTGTAGCAGCAAACGTGAGGAGTACAAAGACAAGTGTGTCTTGCCTACAGTCAAGTATGGTGGTTGGGGTGTCATGGTCTGGGGCTGCTTGAGTGCTGCCGGCACTGGGGAGCTACAGTTCATTCCATGAATGCCAACATGTACTGTGACATACTGAAGCAGAGCATGATCCCCTCCTTTCAGAGACTGGGCCGCAGGGCAGTATTCCAGCGTAATAATGACTCCAAACATACCTCCAAGATGACCACTGCCTTGCTAAAGAAGCTGAGGGTAAAGGTGATGGACTGGCCAAGCATGTCTCCAGACCTAAACCCTATTGAGCATCTGTGGGGCATCCTCAAACAGAAGGTGGAGGAGTGCAAGGTCTACTTTACATTGTAGCAAAGTGTAATTTCTTCAGTGTTGTCACAGGAAAAGATGTAATAAAATGTTTACAAAAATGTGAGGGGTGTACTCACCTTTGAGAGATACTGTATATATACATATATATACCCACACACATATATATGTACAGTGGGTAAAATAAGTATTGAACACGTCAACATTTTTCTAGGTAAATATATTTTTAAAGGTGCTGTTGACATGAAATGTTCACCATATGTCAGTAACAATCCATCCAGTCTATACATACAAAGAAACCAAAACAAATAAGTTATAAATTAAATTATGTGTAATAAAATTGAATGACACAGGGAAAAGGTATTGAGCACATGAAAAAAGGGAGGTGCAAAAATGCATGGAAAGCCAAGACACCAGCTGAAATCTATCAGTAATTAGAAAGCAATCCTGCCTCTTGTCAGTGCAAATTAATATCAGCTGGTTCAGTCTCAACTTATGGCCTATAAAAAGGTTTCTCATTACCAAGGTGTCACACAAGAAACATCTCATGATGGCGTAAAAGCAAAGAGCTCTCTCAAGACCTTCACAACCTTATTGTTGCAAAACATACTGATGGCATTGGTTACAGAAGGATTTTCAAACCTCTGAATGTTCCAGTGAGCACTGTTGGGGCCATAATCTGAAAAGGGAAAGCACATCATTTCACCATAAACTGGGCACAACCAGGTGCTCCTCACAAGATTTCTGACAGAGGAGTGAAAAGAATTATCAGAAGAGGTGTCTAAGTGCCAAGGACAAACTTGTGGAGAACTTCAGGAAGACCTGGAATTAGCAGGTACAATTGTTTCAAAGAAAACAATAAGTAATGCACTCAACTGCTATGGCCTGTATGCACGATCCCCACGCAAGACTACATTGCTGAAGAAAAAGCATGTTAAAGCTGATTTAAAGTTTGCTGCACAACATTTAGACAAGCTAGTGAAATACTAGAAGAATATAGTCTGGTCAGATGAGACCAAAATTAAACTCTTTGGATGCCATTATACACACCATGTTTGGAGGTCAAATGGTATTGCACATCAACCTCCGGCCATGTGCGATCGCGGGCACGAGAGCCAGAACAGGGATGTTTGTGTGTGTGTGTGTAAGTTCTGTGTGTGTTCTGTGAGGAGAGGAGAGACAGATCTCGTGGGTTCCTACTAGCTAGGAACAACGATCTGTCATTTCCTCCAGTCACTCCCACCACCCCCAGTTAGAGCACACACTAGGGAACACAGTTAACCTCTTGATCGCCCACTAGTGTTAACCCTTTCCCTGCCAGTGACATTTACACAGTGATCAGTGCATTTTTAGAGCACTGATCGCTGTATAATTGTCAATGGTCCCACAAATGTGTCAAAAGTGTCCAGTCTGCCATAATGTCGCAGTCCTGATAAAGAAAAAAAAAAAATTGCAGATCACCGCCATTACTAGTAAAAAAAAATAAATAAATAAAAATGCCATAAATCTTTCCCCTATTTTGTAGACGCTATAACTTTTGCGCAAACCAATCAATATACGCTTATTACCAAAAATATGTAGAATACATATCGGCCTAAACTGAGGAAAAAATTCACTTTTTAAAAAATAATTGGGGATATTTATTATAGCAAAAAGTACAAAATATTGTGTTTTTTTCAAAATTGTCGCTCTTTTTTTGTTTATAGCGCAAAAAATAAAAACCGCAGAGATGATCAAATACCACCAAAAGAAAGCTCTATTTGTGGGGAAAAAAAGGACATCAATTTTGTTTGGGTACGGAGCCGCATGACCGCGCAATTGTGAGTTAAAGCGACGCAGTGCCGTATTGCAAAAAATGGCCTGGTCTTTGAGCAACCAAATCTTCCGGGGTGAAAGGAAGGTTGAATGGAAAAATGCACCAAGACATTCTTGATAAAAATCTGCTGCCATCTACCAGGATGATGAAGATGAAACGAGGGTGGACATTTTAGCAAGACAATGATCCCAAACACAAAGGCAAGGAAAGTCTCAATTGGTTTTAAAGAAAGAAAATAAAGCTGCTAGAATGGCCCAGCCAATCACCTGACCTGAATCCAATAGAAAATCTATGGAAAGAACTAAAGATCAGAGTTCATAGAAAAGGCCCACGGGACCTTCAAGATTTTAAGACTGTTTGTGTGGAAGAATGGCCCAAAATCACACATGAGCAATGTATGTGACTAGTTTCTTCATACTGGAGGTGTCCTAAAGCTGTCATTACCACCCTTTGCAGCTATAACAGCTTCAACTCTTCTGGGAAGGCTGTCCACAAGGTTTAGGAGTATGTCTATGGAAATGTTTGACCATTCTTCCAGAAGTGCATTTGTGAGGTCAGGCACTAATGTTAGACGAGAAGACCTGGCTCGAAGTCTCCGCTCTAATTCATCCCAAAGGTGTTCTGTCGGGTTGAGGTCAGGACTCTGTGCAGGCCAGTCAAGTTCCTCCACCCCAAACTCGCTCATCCATGTCTTTATGGACCTTGCTTTGTGCACTAATCCAAATCATTTGGTGGAGGGGGGATTATGGTGTGGGGTTGTTTTTCAGGGTCCAAAATGTCCAAAATGTCTTAGTATGCCGACGCCTTAAAAGTTCCCTACACTGGAACTAAGGGGCCAAGCCCAACCACAGCCGCCACTGCTTTCTACCCTCTTTGTACTACATAACTATGCTATGCACCAGGGCTTCCCCCTGTTGTCACTTTTATTTCATATTTCTATACAGCCTTTGGTACAATCCTTTGTCTCCCCAACTTTATTCCTTTGGGTTACATGTAGGTCTAATTGAGATTAAAACAGCTCTTTTTACTGATGACAATCATTTTTTCTGACCTAAAAATCAGACCACCAGGCTTATGGCCCTCATAAATTGGTTTGGCACAATCTCAGGCTTAAAAATATGTACGTGCCGTTGCTTCAGTGCGCAAATGCCGACGTCGGTACATGCAGATACAGGGGATATCTCCTAAACTGTGCAGGTTTAGGAGATATCTGGGGTAGCTACAGGCAAGCCTTATTATAGGCTTACCTGTAGTAAAAAGTGGTTTTAAAGGGTTTACAACCACTTTAAAGTGGTGTTAAAACTGTAGAAAAGTTCTTTTTGCAACTTTTACCAACAGGTATGCCTATAATAAAGCCTGCGTACAGGTCGGAGCTCTAGTCCAAGCCATTGTACTAACAATCCGATGTTAGCACAGTAATCTCCCCTGGTATTGTGTTCTGACAGGGGGATTGCCCCCCGCCAGAACACTCCAGTCAGCACTCTCAGTCATTGGCTGAGAGTGCTGAACGGGAGTCGGTCGGCAGACCTTTTTTCGGTCATGACCCTTCGACAGAAGCCGGCCGGTCTTTCGGACCGGCTGTTGTACACACGGGCTGAATGTCGGGCAGCATGGGCTGGTACTATTGAACCAGCCCATGCCGCCCGACATTCGGCCCGTGTGTACTAGGCTTAAGTCTATTAGGCATTAAAAAGACCATAATGATACGGTGGCTTTTGCCCTATCCCATGAAGATTAAGGACTTGAAGTCAACTTTATGAATACTGATAAATACAGATAAAATGAATCCTACAAAACATAAAACAATGCACAACAAACATCAACATGGTTCAAATATCTAGAGTCGGAACCTTTCATATAGCAGCTGCTAAAGATCATGACTATCTTTAAACATACTGTGTGGTCCAGAAAAACGAAAGGGTGCTCTTCGTAAATGATACCAATTGTAGTAAGCTTTATCTATTTGTCATTGTATCTCTTACTCCACACTCAGTTGCATAAGATTAGAATAAAATATCTAACTTAAAATGGTGGCGATGTTGGATCCTAGTTGACAGTGCCTGGTCTGGTTTATGGTTAAGCTGATACTGTTACTACTTCCTGATGTGTTGCCTTTGACAGATGGCCATTTACACATGTTTTAGCATAAATGATCGAGCGCTCTCATCTAGCATATCTCTTATTTCCGTACTTTTGAATAGTTAGTAGGAAGGTAATAAAATACAATGTAGCATTGTACTCTGTATGACCCTATGCGTGCAAGGCGACTTGCAGACAGTGTAAGTTCTCATTATATACTCTATTGCTAAAGCATTACATTTGTGCAAGCCGTAATATACTGTTCTCTGCAATGTTTAAGGAAATAAATACATGCTTAAAAAAAAAGAAGCAGAGGTGAATATTTGGGGTGACAGCTATATCACCCATTATATATCTCCCGGTATTAACACCGCAAATAAAACTTCTTGCCAAACAATAACCTATTTCTTCCAATCACGGGAGGAGTTTTCTGTACATACATTATTATTATTATTATTATTCAGGATTTATATAGCGCCAACAGTTTACGCAGCCCTTTACAATATAAAAGGGAGACAATACAGTTATAATACAATACAATAGGATTAAGAGGGCCCTGCTCAGAAGAGCTTACAATCTAATAGGGTGGGTGTATACACACATTTAATACTTTTATACTTTTTTGGGCAATGACAAGTTTGTGAAAACTAGCTTGCTTGCTGTCATTACACACCTCACAAAACCATCCACTTTTCCTTTAGCTGGAAATGAGAGATGACAGAGGATGAGAGGATTAAAGAGGTGTTTGCTGGATGCAGTATTTGTCTGTAGGAAGTAAAGAGATTAGGAATGCCGTCTAGGTGAATGAATATTGTAAGAGCCTCCATGTTTCCTGTGAAACAGCATTCGGAAAATTAACTCTATTTTACAGTTTTTTGTTTTTTTGTGTTTTTTAAGTGATATATCATATATATATATATATATATATATATATATATATATATATATATATATATATATATATATACATATATTATATATATATATATATATATATATATATATATATATATATATATATATATATATTAAAAGATATAATATCTACTAGACAGATTGCATTCTGCCTTAGGGCTCAGACCCGCAGGTGTTCCCGCCAAGTGCCATTTGGCGCAAAGCTGCAGGGAAATCAGGTTCTTCTAAACCCTATGAGGATTGCCTCTACAAAAAATTTTACAGATAACAAAGTAAGTAAATGTATTATCTTGTATTTACTCCCTTCACCATCAGCTGAAGACTCACTGTGTGTATGAGCAGGTACAATCTTTATAGTGTTCAGTAGAACCCAACCTATGCAGGACACTATTCTTGTACCAAATGCAGTGGACACCGAAAGCACCCCAATGTGCTATAAACGGGACATGGTCATGAACTCTTATCACCATACAGGCCCACCTAAGGATTTACTGAAGCACAAGAGGGACAGATGACAAAGAAAGCTGAATGCATCATATTGTATTTCACAGAGAGTTCCCGGTACCCTGTCTACCCTCCCTCTTTTGCTATTTTAAATTATAGTAATAATATAATATTATTATTAATATATAATAATATTAATAGATATTTTACATATAATAAAACAAATTTAATACAGCTGTTAAAATATATAAACCTAGAAAAAAAATATTGTGTATATATATATATATATATATATATTTTTTTTTTTTCATTTTTTTTTTTTTAAATGAATGATAATGTAAAATTACTGAACGCTTATTTTCAGCACTTAGCCTCGGGTCCTTGATAAAAGGCACTAATCTGTTCCTGTTTCCAGCATCATAATCTATGGCACAGTTTAAATCACAGCTATGCATGGCGTAAGGGGAAAGACTTTCTAATAGGCTACATGACAAGGTATATGATGCTCTGACCCAGACACAATATTCATTAGGACAGTAAGGTTTTGCACATAAGCTTTATAATTACTATTTTATAATGATGGTGGTGACCACTGATAGTAGTAATATGTGAACACTGAATGACCAATGCATCATATGGATTATTAAAGAATATGTATTAAGAATAAGCATCACACTAATAGTGTTACACTACAAAATAATACAATGTATTAATGAAGAAGCAAAGACTGCAAAAGGATGGTCTTAGGAAACCACAAACTGCATATACAGTTCATATATATCTGGATGCAGGCACAATTTTCATACTTTTGGCTCTGTATGCCACCAGAATAAAATTAAAACAAACAATCCAAATGAATTTGAAGTGCATACTTTCAGCTTTAATTCAAGGTGTTGAACATAAATATCAAGTACAAATTTTAGGAACTGCAACCATTTTTATACACAGACCCCCCATTTTCAGGGGCTCAAATGTAATTGGACAAATGAATATAATCATAAATAAAATCTTCATTTTTAACCACTTCAGCCCTGGAAGGTTTTACCCTCTTAATGACCAGAGCATTTTTTACGATTCAGCATTGCCTTGTTTAACTGACAATTGTACCCAAACAAATTTGACTTTTGTCCTTTTTATCCCACAAATAGAGCTTTCTTTTGGTGGTATTTGATCACCTCTGCGGTTTTTATTTTTTGCACTATAAACAAAAAAAGACCGACAATTTTGAAAAAAAAAGCAATATTTTTTACTTTTTGCTATAATAAATATCCCTAAAAAATATATTAAAAAATTTCTTCTTCAGTTTAGGCCGATATGTATTCTTCTACATATTTTTTGTAAAAAATAAATAAATAAATAACACACACATATATATACATATATATATATACACACACATCGCAATAAGTGTATATTGATTGGTTTGCGTAAAAGTTATAGCGTCTACAAAATAGGATAGAGTTATAGCATTTTTATTATTATTTTTTTTTATTAGTAATGACAGCGATCTGCGATTTTTATTGGGACTGTGACATTGCAGCGGACAGATCGGACACTTTTGGCGCTATTGTGGGACCATTGACATTTATACTGTGATCAGAGCTAAAAATAGCCACTGATTCCTGAAGAAATGTCACTGGCAGGGAAGGGGTTAAACACTAGAGGGCGATCAAGGGGTTAAATGTGTTCCCTCAGCGTGTTCTAACTGTAGGGGGGGGTGGGCTACCACTGACATGACAGAGATCACTGTTCTTGATGACAAGGAACAGAAGATTTCTGTCATGTCACTAGGCAGAACAGGGAAATGCCTAGTTTACATTTTCCCGTTCTGCTTCTCCTCGCCGCAATCGCGGGCCGCTGGCGGACATAGAGTCCACGGGACCCATGATCACGCTCCTGCGCTGGCGGCGGCGTGCGTGCGCCCGCTATCCAGCGACTGCAAAGGGAAGTACGGGTACGCCGTTTTGCGCACCCGTGCCATTCTGCCGATGTATGTGCTGAGGTCAGGAAGTAGTTAATATTTTGTTGAGAATCTTTTACTGGCAACGACTGCCTGAAGTCTGTAACCCATGGGCAAGAGGGTTTCCTCCTTTCTGATGCTTTGCCAGCTCTAACTGCAGCTGTCTTCAGTTGTTATTTGTTTGTGGGTCTTTCTGCCTTTAGTTTTGCCTTCAGCAAGTAAAATGCATGCTCAATTGGGTTGAGATCAGGTAACTGACTTGGCCATTGCAGAATTTTCCACTTCTTTTCCTTCAAAAGCTCTTGGGTTGCTTTTGCAGCGTGTTTTGGATCATTCTCCATCTGTACTGTGGAGCGCCGTCCAATCAACTTTGCTGCATTTGGCTCAATCTGGGCTGACAGTATATCTCTAAACACTGCAGAATTTATCCAGCTGCTTCTGTCTTCTGTCACATCATCAATAAACACCAATGACCCAGTGACAGTGGAAGCCATGCATGCCCATGCCATCACACTGCCTCCACCATGTTTTACAGATGACGTTGTGTGCTTTGGATCATGAGCTGTTCCAAGCCTTCTCCAGACTTTTTTCTTCCTGTCATTCTGGTACAAATAATTCTTAGTTTCATCCGTCCAAAGAATGCTTTTCCAGAACTGGTCTGGCTTTTTTGGCAAAGTTTAATCTGGCTTTTCTATTCTTCAGGCTTATGAATGGTTTGCACCTTGCTGTGAACCCTCTCTTTTTTTTCTTGTGAAGTCTTCTCTTGATTGTAGACTTTGACAATGATATGCCCACCTCCTGGAGAGTGTCCTTCACTTGCCTGGATGTTGTGAATGGGTTTTTCTTTACCAAAGAGTGGATCCTGCAATCATCCACCACTGTTGTCTTCCGTGGATGTCCAGGCCTTTTTATGTTCCTAAGCTCACCTGTGCATTCTTTTATATATATATATATAATAAAGTATAACAGTTTCTTGCAATTAAAATGAAAATGGATTTTAAACAACCAAAAAAGATATGATTTTCTGCCAGCCAAAATCACTCAATGTTTCTGGTTGTGAATCATAGAAACATACACTAGTAGATATTCCTGTTAAGTTACAGCCAACAAATAGCTGAAAAGCCTCCTATGTGATAGTTAAGAGGAGGTCACAGGCACTCCTTATGTACACATCAGGTGTGTAGTTTTAAAATATAGAAATCATCATCAGATATGTTTTCTTAACCACTTGACCCCTGGGAAAGTTTACCCCCTTCATGACAGGCCATTTTTTGCGATACGGATTGGCCTTACTTTAACCGACAATTGCGTGGTTGTGCGATGCTGTACCCAAATAAAATGTTTGCTGTTTTTTTTTTTCCACACAAATAGAGCTTTCTTTTGGTGGTAATAAAAAAGACTGACCATTTTGAGAAAAAAAAAAAACAATATTTTTTACATTCTGCTATAAAACGTACCCAATAAAATAAAATGTTGAAGAAATCCAATTTCTTCATCAATTTAGGACAATATTTTTGGTAAAAAATATCCCAACAAGCGTATATTGATTGGTTTGCACAAAAGTTATAGTTTCTACAAACTATGGGAAGTTTTTATTTATTTATATTTTTACTAGTAATAGCAGCGATCAGCGACTTATAGCAGGACTGCGATATTGCGGAGGACAAATCAGACACCTAACTGACACTTTTTGGGGACCAGTGACAGTAATACAGTGATCAGTGCTAAAAAATATGCACTGTCACTGTACTAATGACACTGGCTGGGAAGGAGTGTGGGGGAGGTGCTTTGACTAGGAGAAGGCAAAGATTCGCGTTCCTGCTTTGCAGAAACACAGAAACAGTGCCTTCCCTTCTGACAGAGCGACAATCTACCTTGTTTACCAAGGCAAATTGTTGTCCTGCCTGTGTCCTGTGTAATCGGCAGGTGCCGGCGGACATTGAGTCCGCAGTAGCCGCCGCTGGGCTCCTGCTGTATATAATCACAGCGGGAGCGGGTCGCCAGTGGCGCACGTACTATGTAAATGATCTGGCACAGATCGGCCGCCCTGCTGCAGTATATCTGTGGTGGGTGGTCAAAAAGTGGTTCTAAAGTCTTAAGGTTTTTCACCTTAATGCATCTATGCATTAAAGGGGTTGTAATCTCTCGAGGTTTTTCACCTACTGCATACTATGCAGTAGGTGAAAAACTTCCTGTCATTTAGCAACCCCACCCCCCCCCAAGCCCCCTTTATACTTACCTGAGCTCCATAATTCCGGCGACGGGAACGAGCACACCAGCTCCGACTCGTGTCTCGTGTCCTGATTGGATAGATTGATAGCAGCGCAGCCATTGGCTCCCATAGCTGTCAATCAAATCCAATGAGGCGGGGCGGAGACCTGCTGTCTGTGTCAATGGACGCTGTAGCAGGACTCGGGAGCACGCCCACACAGGTGTCACGAAGAAGAGCGCTTCTCTGACGGGGAACTCGAGAATAGAAGGAGCCACCAGCGCTGCTGAGGGACCCTAGAAGAGGAGGATCGGAGCCACTCTGTGCAAAACCAACTGCACAGAGGAGGTAAGTATAATATGTTTATTATTTTTAAAAAAACAAAAAAAAAACACAAGTGTTTTAGTAACCCTTTAGGCCTCTTTCACACGGATGATCCGTATGTCCGTTTTTCATCCATCCGTTTTCGGATGAAAAACGGACATACAGTCATCCCTATGGAGCGTCGGATGTCAGCGGTGACATGTCCGCTGACATCCGACCCGCTCCGATCCGAAAAGTGTAACGGAGGAAAAACCTACTTTTTCCTCCGTTTTCGGATCGGATCGGATGACGACGGACACTACGGTCCGTCATCATCCGATCCCCCCATAGGGGAGAGCGGCGCTCTGACAGGTCCGTCGCTGCACAGTGTGCAGCGATGGACCTGTCATCTTCCTGCTCAGCGGGGATCGGCGGAGCTATCCCCGCTGAGCCAGCGGATGTTCACGGGGCGGATCATGACTGATCTGCCCCATGTGAAAGAGGCCTTAAGGTGAAAAACCTTCTGTGCTGCAACTCCCCCACAGCCCCTTCCCCTTTTTCTTACCTGAGCCCGATTCGATCCAGCGATGTGCACGGCAGCACGGTCTCCCTCCTCAATGGGCAGCTTGATAGCAGCGGAAGCATTGGCTCCTGCTGCTGTCAATCAAATGCTGTGACACGGGAGCAAGGAGCAGGGCTCAGGTCTGCTGTCTGTGTCAAAGGATACAGCAGCGGGACTCAGGAGGGAGCATGCACAGGTGCCATCATGGAAAGCAGCTTTCGATGGGGGTACCTGCAGAAGAGGAGGGGCCTAGAGTGTCAGCAGGCGACCCCAGAAGGAGGAGGATCAGGGCTGCTCTGTGCAAAACTATTGCACAGAGCAGGTAATGACAGACATGTTTGTTATGTTAGTTTAAAAAAAGCAAAGGTTTACAACCACTTTAAGGCTGAACTCAAGGATAATCAAATATTATCTATGTGCAAGAGATGCGTTTGCCCGAATCTTGGTGTACATTTTGTATTTTTTCCAGATCTGTGCAGTAATCCAGTGTGAAACTTTGCTTCTGTGTGGGAGTTTCCTGTAATAGGACCACACACTGCTGCTCGCTCTGTTTGTATGAGGTCACTGGTCTTGTATCCGCCCCCTCCTGTAGTTTTCTGCAGGCATCCTGTAGCAGGGGAGCCTTCTGTGTCCAGCCTACAGCTCCGCTCTGCACAAGTTATGTACAGCACAGCCTTTACTATTTCTACAGTGTGATAATTGAGTTTTCAAAGGCATTTGGTGTGGATTTATATCCTTTATATCCTGTGGCTATTGTGGAATATATTTAATTGAAAGTTTTTGTTCCCAGAGTTCAGAATTAACAAAGGTCAATCCCATTGCAACAGGCAATACAGGTATTACTACGGAACTCTTGTGATACAATGTGGTTGTGTAGATCATGTCTACAAACATGAGGAACATGACTTGTTTCTGCTTTTTATATCTTTGCTGCCATAGTTCAGTAATCAGCACTAAGGAATCAGTAGTTTTGATGCCTTCCCCATCACATCAGCAGAGAGCTGAATTTAAAAAGGAGTTCCACCCACTTTTACAACTCTTCAGCATCCCTCACTAAACTGTGCACTGTAAACGAATTGGATATTTTTTTATTTTTTTCTCAGCACCTACTGTGTATCTGCTGAATTGATTTTTCACTTCCCTCCCTGGCCGCGGCCCATCACATCATTTCCTGTTTGCAATGCCTTCTGGGAAGGGGCGGCAACTACCTCTGACACTGCCGTTGCTATGGAAACCTGACCTGAAACCTATTACACTGCTTGTGCGAGATCTGCAAGGATGAGATCCAGGAAGAAATACAGTCTGGCTTCAGATGCCCACACTTAAGATGGCCACGGCCTGCTGTAAGTTTATAAAATAACAAACTACTGCTATAAACTAACAAAACAGACCTTAGTTTACAGACTAACTTTACTAGAATACATTAAGCTTGTGTATTATAGGGGTATTTTTATTTAAAAAGTATAATTTCGGCCGGAACACCACTTTAAGGTCTACAGAATCAGAGGCCTTGGCACTGCTCTGTTGCAGGTAATTTTTAACCATGGCGGTGCCAGAGTGAATTTGGTATTCCATTAAATCATTATACAGTAAACTGTCAGGAAAAGTGTTACTTTAGCCAACCAATAAATTGATACATGTCCATGTTCAAAGAAGGAGGGTTTAAGGCAGGGATCCTCAAACTACAGCCCTCCGGCTGTTGCGGAACTACTCATCCCATGAGGCATTGTAAAACTCTGACATTCACAGATATGGCTAGGCATGATGGGAATTGTAGTTCTTGAACAACTGGAGGGCCATAGTTTGAAGACCCTTGGTTTAAGACATTGAATTGTAGACTAACAAGAGTGTGCACAGACCAAACGGGGTTAGCGTTATAGGGTATAGGGAGTAGCGTATAGGGAGAGTGCAGAACAGGGGAAAATGTGTACATAATGTGTACAAAAAAAAAATACTGTAAATGTAGTTTATCACTATCACTCAATAAATTAAAGAATGGTGATATGCACTGGAGAATGGGATGGGAAGTAGAAGATGGGATACAAGGCACACCTGCTAATAAAACCTAGAGCAGGGGTCGGCAACACCCGGCACGCATGCCACAGGTGGCACGCGACAGCATTTAGGATGGCACGCAAAGGGAATTCCTAGGAGACCCACCTCCCGCGCATTGTAACTAGCTGGCAGCGGCCTCGGCTGCATATGCAGGATGCAGCGTTGCTGGGTTAAGAGCGGCTTGTGCCCCCCCATCTCTATTCCCACCCACCTCTTTTCCCGCAAGTGGCGGTTCCTGCCTTCTCTCCAGTCTCCACACCAAAGAATGGACTAGACTGGATCGGTGAGATTTCCCAGGCTGCTTGTTCTCACCTCAGAGGGCTAATTATATACAGTGTTTGTCCTCCTCGTTTAGCTTTTTTTTTTTTTTTAATTGAAAGCCTATGGCGTGCATAACACACCCAAAAAACTTCACCCGGTGCCAAAAAACTGTGCACACACATAAAGAGTGGTCACAAAAAAGTGCAACGGGTACACAGACGTGCCAATTCCCTGATCCCCCGGGGCGTTAGGCTCCAGACGGGGACAAAGGTACTTTACAATGGTCTATCTGGCCGAAACCAGAAAGACCCCGTTCTCTGGAGGGCCTGCCAAAACAGAACCCACCCAAGTACTAGGTGGGGCTCCCCCGAAGGGAGACCCCATGAGAGAGGGTGGACTAAGCCAAAAGGCCATGTCCACCCCTTCCCAAGACTTGGCTGGCCCGAGGACCCGCATCCTTACTCCTCACACAGTGAGACAAACGTGTACAAGACAAAGCATGACAAACATTGGTTTCAATCAAAATAAAATAAATTAAAAAAAGTGGGGAAGGGATAGTGGAGAGGAGAGTGAAAAAGGTGGCCATTGTGTAAAACAATGACCAGGCCCTCCTCGTTTAGCTTAACCCAGCTCATGGTCAGGCTTTTACTATCAATGTGCCTGCCCTCCCTCTGAACATTTCTGTCCCTCAGCAGCCATGTGTCTGGCACAACTTGGAGTGGATGCCATTATAGCCAGAGAAGTTTCTCTGCAAATGGCTTTTAACCCCTTTCAAAACTATCTTTTTGAGTACCTCATTGTAATGGAGGATTTAATGTGGAGAGAGGAGGGTTTTAAAGGCTTTTGTGACATAACAGTTAATGACAAGTATTAATTTAGACTACATTTGCATGTATGTTTAGCCACGGTGTGAATTCCTGCTGTTTTTGACACCAGCGAGCAGTTAGCTGCAGCCACCGAGCCTGTACAGTACACTATAATGACATGTTGCTAGGGGCTGCAGCTATTCTTGATTGTCTGCACAGCCAGTGATTACCAGCAGAGATGGCCACAGGTAACCACAGGTAATTGCTGGTTGTGTGAACAACCACAAATAGCTACGGCCGCCGGCAACTTGTCATGAAAAGTGTACTGTTCAGGTTTGGTAGCCGCAGCTAGCTGCTCACTGGTGTCAAAAACAGCAGCAGGAATCAGAGTCTTGCGACTGCCATTCACAGCGTGGCTAAACATCCATGCAAATGTAATACTTGTCATTAGCTAAAGGAATTGGGGCCTGAAAAAACAGGAAGTGGGGCTGATCTGAGCTGTAAAGGTGCAGTAATTGGAGCTAGAGTGTGAAGATACAGGAATTGGAGCTAATCTGGAAGGTGCAGGAACTGGAGCTAATCTGGAGTGTGGAGGTACAGGAACTGGAGATAATCTAGGTGCAGGAACTGGAGCTAATCTGGAGTGTGAAGGTGCAGGAATTGGAGCTAATCTGAAATGTGAAGATACAGGAATGGAAGCCAATCTAGCGTGTGAAGGTGCAGGAATTGGAGCCAAGCTGGAGTGTGAAGGTGCAGAAATTGGTGATAATCTAGGTGCAGGAATTGGAGCCAATCTGGAGTGTGAAGGTGCAGGAATTGGTGATAATCTAGGTGCAGGAATTGGAGCTAATCTAGAGTGTGAAGATACAGTAATTGGAGCTAATCTGAAATGTGAAGGTACAGGAATTGGAGATAATTTAGGTGCAGGAATTGGAGCTAATGTGGAGTGTGAAGGTGCAGAAACTGGAGCTAATCTGGAGTGTGAAGGTGCAGGAATTGGAGCCAATCTGGAGTGTGAGGTGTAGGAATTGGAGCTAATTTGAAATGTGAAGATACAGGAATGGAAGCCAATCTAGCGTGTGAAGGTGCAGGAATTGGAGCCAATCTGGAGTGTGAAGGTGCAGGAATTGGTGATAATCTAGGTGCAGGAATTGGAGCTAATCTAGAGTGTGAAGATACAGGAGTTGGAGCTAATCTGAAATGTGAAGGTGCAGGAATTGGAGATAATTTAGGTGCAGGAATTGGAGCTAATGTGGAGTGTGAAGGTGCAGAAACTGGAGCTACTAGGGCTGAAGTGAGGCCTGCTCACTGGTGTCAAAAAAGGCAGCAAGAATCAGCAGAGTCTTGCCGCTACCATGCACACCGTTGCTAAACATCTGTGCAAATGTAGCCTTAGAACAGGGTTTGTGAGCTACTACTTTAGAAAAGAGTTTGGTAACTAGTACTTTAGAACAAACAGACGTTCTAAAGTAGTAGTTACCACAACCCTGTTCCAAAGTAGTAGCTCCCTTTAAAAGTTTTAAAGTGGTAGTTACAAACCTTGTTATAAAGTAGTAGTTACCAAACCCTGTTCACAGTAGTAGTTCCCAGTAAAAGAAACTACTACTTTAAAACAAGTTTTGATATCTACTACTTTAGAAATTGGCACTCTCAAATTCTTCTAAAACATTTTTCAGCACACTTTGCTCAAAAGGTTGCCTATCCCTGACCTAGAGGAATAGTTTTAAATGATTTTTTTCTTATTTTTATAAAGCACATTTCTATACATTTCCCAAATATGTACCAAACATTCACCAGGATAAAATAACATTTCCTGACCTTCACATCTGTTATGGTCAAAGTTACCCACTGTAATCTGTCCTAAAGAGGTGAATGTTACATTCCCTGCTTATTCACTAGACATTCGAAGAACAAATCTGAAAGCAAAAATGGGCAGACTGAGATGTCAGAGTACCAGTGTTTTGGAAGGGGGTACCCTTTTTTTGGAACCGCTCTTAAGGCACACCATGCCTCTATTATAAGAAGATGTTCAGACTGACAGTGACATGGCAGGGGACTATTTGCTGCCCACTTGCAATAGGGATACCAGCCTGCATGATTGGCGTAACGTACAGCAATAGGAGAAACACCAGTAGAACACACTTAAGTCTGGCACACACCACTAACAATCCAACGTTAGTGCAGCAATCCCCCGTGCTGTTCTTTTGTGTTCTGACAGAGGGGCGAAGTGCAAAAAATGTCATCAGCACACCAAGGATTCCTCAAAAGGGTCCAAGGGTTCATGTGACCATGGAAATAAAGCTTTGGACCCTTTCAAGGAACTCTTGGTGTGCTGATGACATTTTCTTCACTTTGATCATTCATGGTTTCCAGCCTATGGTCATTACAGCACCTAGCATTACTGAACAGTCGGTTTCTTGAATGTGTGCATGGGGAATATTGCATTTGGATCTGACAGGGGGCCAAGAGCGCTGATTGGGAGCCAGTTGGCTGCTTGTTTTCCAGAATGCTTATCAGACAGAAGCTCACGAAATGGCTGGCTTCTCTCGAACCAACTGCCATACTTGTTGGCCGGTTTTTATTGAAATGGCTGATGTCGCCTGACATTCGGCCCTTGTGTACTAGGTATAAGCGTAATTATGCTGTTTACATTGGGTCCACATGGGGAGGGGTGTTGGGAAGAAGGCTGACAGGAGGCCAAGGGCAGGACAGTGATGCATGGGATGGAACAAGTAATTTAACATGGAAAGAGTGAGACTGCAGCACAGTGTACAGGTTAGTGGCTATTCATTTTTTTTATTTTTGTCTGGGATTTTTGCTTTAAATGTTCAAGTCAACTAGATCTATGGTCCTGTGCACTGGTTTAAAACTGAGCATTACCATGTTCAGGGGTTACCCAGGTCTTTCACAGTCCTAGCAATGCCTCTTTTTAGTGTGTTCTAAATATGATTTATTTGACTTTTGGAGGACTACATGCACAATACAAGAAAACAATCGTGATCTGCTATGGAATGAAAATGATATGCATCTTTAATCATACTGGACATAACAGCCTCTCTGGCATTCAAAACATGCTAGGCTACTTCTGTGCACAGGGTCAAACTATCGGCACCTAATGGGACTACATTGTAAACAAATTGGAACCCTCATTGGCCCATGAAAAAATTGATGAGGTGTACTTTCCTCATCTATCAAACTGCAGCCCGGGGTTAAAACTAGAAAATAAATTACACATTACTTTAGTAATATTGGATAACAAAAACTGTCTTGAGAATGCATTTCACTGAAATATTAGACTAAAAGATTAATAGGTCTTAGAGAAAATGCTTTCATAAGAGAGGATGCTTTAGCACTGCAGTCTTGGAACATTTTAATGATGCAACATTTGCTGACAGATCACAGGAAACCCCCCGTGTCGTTATATGAAGGAGAGGCAGTGATACATATGTGTAATATGAATCTAGGTATAGGCCAGCAATGTCATTTCCTCAGGAGCTTTCATTTGCTTGAGGCAGTGCCCCAACCTGCTCTGCTGTACAGCCTTCCGTATATAGGTTACATTGTGCTTTGTGACAATAGGAGGAACCTAGAGCCTGGGGTGTTGGTGTGGATTCTGTTGCTATGTAAAGCACCTGAGCTCTGCTACTGTGGCAACTAGCAGCAAACGCTGAACATGGCCCTGGCAGCTGAGTGATAGCGAGAGAGAGAGAGCGCGTCGCTGAGTTCTTGCAGCAGAATACATTTCTAGACCGCCATATCCTGATAAAGATATGTACAGGGAGGGGAATTTACTAAAACTGGAGCAGACAGAATCTGGAGCAGCTGTGCATAGCAGATCCACTCAACGTATTTTATACATGCAGTAAATGTACACGCTAGCATGTATCTGGGGCATTCCTTGCTGCAAACATTTATGAAATCTATATTTCCAGTAAAAAAAAAAAAACACATTAAAGACCAGACTTTCAAGCACCTAATATATCTAGACACACAACTGCATGTGGTTGTGGCATAGTGAAAATCTGTGATACCCAAAATTGTAAATAGGTGACACATTAAAAAATTATAATAGCTCATCACAGTTCAGCCTAAATTTTGGTTCTAAGATAATTCTCCTCTGGCATGCATGAGAATACCTAATGTGTCTCTTAAAAGGCATTTATGTTATCATTTTAAATAAATTTGTATGCATTTATTTAATTATTTTAATTATTATAATAAGGGGTCTTATGTGACAGAACACAGGCAGTGACTGATACTCTTTATCAAGGCATTAGGGGGTCCCCTCTGCCTCCAGGCCATACATATGAGAGACACAGGAGTTGATTTACTAAAACTGGACAGTGGACAATCTGGTGGAGCTGTGTATAGTAGCCAATCAGCTTCTAACTTCAGCTTGTTCAATTAAGCTTTGACAAAAAAAAACAAAAAAAAAACCTTGAAGCTGATTGGTTTCTTTGCAGAGCTGCACCGAAATTTGCACGCTTTAGTTTTAGTAAACGAACCCCACAAAGTCCTTTCATTCCTCTTCCCTGGAAATGGCTCCTTCTCTGACTGATCTAATAACTTTTCAAGCAAAGAATGGAAGTTATCCTAACCCCCCCTTTTCAAAATGTAAACATCCCCGACCTGCACACTTGTTAGTTTTCCTTATTATTAAATACATTATAAAATCAAGAGGAACCCCTCAGTATGTGCGAAGCCCAGCAACCCACGTGCAGAGCTCACACCGTCCTGCAGAGATATAGAAAGTGATTTGTGGTTTTGTGGCCATCAGAATACAATGATCAGTGTTACTGGCTATAGCCAGCGGCACTGTTCATTTGGGAAAAACCCGATAGGCTGGCTGTTTATCAATGGACTTGTGTACAACCAGCCAGCGCATACATACATGGATCAAAAATTCCGCTGGTCCTTGCTGAACTGCCAAATTTTGATCCATGGCTTAAGAGTTAAAGGTGGCAATTCAACAATCAATTTCGACCAGAGAAAAAAAAAATGAAGGGCAAGGATGGAAAATTTTTGTGGAGTCTAATGGGAACAAGCAAATTTCTAATCACTGAATTCCCTCCTGGCTGAGAAAAATTGTAACTAGTCTTTTGTGCATGCACTTGTCAATGTGTAAGTAAAAAAATTTGTTCCATTAAAATTGAAACATTAATGTAGTACTCAAATGAAAGCACATTTAAATGGTCAGGCAAGCAATTTTTATACTTTCTCTTCTGATTAATCAAATGAAATTCTACAGGTGTAAAACCAATCTAACAGAAGGTCAAATCTGTTTCAGCAAAACACTAATGTGTATGAAGTCATTTATTCCTGAAGGATAGTTTTTATATATCTAACTTTTATATACAATGTCAAAAACTCCAGACATCGTCCTTGTCCTTTTGATTGGAGTACTAGAATAAAATGAGCTAAAGTACCACAAGTATGTTATTTGAGGCGCTTCTAGATGCCTGAATAACAATTTAGTTTTCCTAAGGTGTACCCTGGAACTCTGAAATTCCAGGATGATCTTATATGCAAATTTCAAGCAGATTCTATAATCATGAGCCTGAACCCACCCAACCTCCTTATTGCACCACGTTATTGGCCAGCGAAGCTGCACAATACAGTGATTGACCAATAATATTGCACCCCACTGTTGACCAGTGAGAATGCCCTGGTCCACACAGTGATGGGTCAATAATGAAGTACAGTCTGAAGAAGGGGATGGTGTCATGATCTCCGCCACAAAAGCACCACCAGCTCTACAGAATCAAGGGCACTTAATAGGAATCGTAAACTGAAATATAGGTACCTGAATGTATCTGCTATTACCCAACACTGTCCATTTATCAGCTTCAATATCACTTTAAGTTTGCTTTCATTTAGGTCTTATACATTACTGTTGTCACTTGATCATGTATTAGGCCCAATTCACATTCATCATTTCTTAGAGAAAATGTACAAGGCTGTTAAATTTCTGCCTACGGTATGTTGAGTTCAACCTGCAAAGGATCATTTGACTTTGCTTTCACTGTATGAATAACATGTTGTCCCACGGTGAGAACATCCAAGGTTGCCCCAGGGTGCATAGCTATTATAAATAAATCCTCTGACTTTTCAAAGAAAGAAAATAACCAAAACCTTAGTATAAGAATATAGCAAAGTACAAATATAAGATACATTTAAAAGCTCAAATAACATCAGGGTTTTTTTTTTTTTTTTACTAGTCTTTTTCCTGACCAACAAAAGTGCCAACACTATGATGATTACCAGTATTGAAAATATGATGCACAGCATTCAGAGTGGAAGAGTGAGAGGTATGTAACATACTGCACAGGATACAGAATGGGGCAGTCTGGAGTATGTAACATACACTGAGAGTGAACTCTCATTATTAGTTCCTAAGTTTTGTCTTGTATTTTGTTTTGTATTGGGAGGGATACGGTATAGAGACTAGAGTGCATTGTGTACTTAGTAAAATCATTTGCCCAAGGGCTAGTTATGTTTAAAACAATTATTAAAATTAAAAAATTAAGTAAGGACGCAAAGGTCCCATCCACATTCCACAAATCGGCTGCTAGGAGAGTAAGCAATAAGGTAAATATACTTACATTCTCTGTTCTACCTAGATGAGACATGCATTTAAAGCAGATCTTCCCTAACGTTTTAAACATTAGTTGTTCATACTCCTTCTCCCCTCCTTTCTGCAATTTGCAAAAAAAAAAGAAAGAAAAATGCTACTGCCCCCACCACCTGAAGTCTTCTGGGATAGTCATGACATGCATCCTAGCAGGCTGTGTTGAACCCATTCTGCCATGGTGTCATTTGGAGGCCAGCTGCTAGGACTAGAAAGAGACAGTTAGCCCCCTTATGATGTCACAAAGGAGTTGTCTACGCAGAACCTGGCATGTGGCGGCTTTCAGTGGGTTACAGCAGGACAACCCAAGGGGTAAAGTTTCTCTTTAACAATAGCAGTGTTGAGGAATAAGCCCCCCTTATTTTTTCCCCCGGAGTTTACCTTTAACAAAACTATGGCGATTTATCATTTTACTATGCTCATAAAGAGAGAGCAGACACTGCAGGCACAGCAGTGATGACAATGCTTTCATTAACGTGAATTTGTTTTTTTTTGTTTTATTTTTTTGGTAGGAAGGAGAAAAGTGTGAACATGATGTGCTAAATCCCAAAGCAGATTTCAGTTGACTTAAAATGTGGGTTAAATGAGGTTACAAGACTAGAGATCCTTTGTATAGGGCTTCAGTTAAGAACTAAGCCCTGGTTTACACTGGTGTGGCTTTGAAACTGCGCTACTTCAGTGCAATTTTAAAGCCGCAGATCAGTGCGATTTGCACTGCCGATTTCATTGCAGCTTCATTTAACAGAAGTCTATGCAAGTCGCATTGAAAGCGGAAAAAAAGTAGTGCATGAACCTTTTTCATAATTGCTGCGACATGAGTTGCTGCGAAAGAAACGGCAATAGGGTGCCACTTGTCATGTGATTCGGAACTGTCAATTTGCATGACAAGTCGCACCAATGTGAACTGGGGCTAAAGATTATTTTGATGCCAAGTATATAAACATTGGAGCGTGCTTTTTTTTTGCCTTAATGCATTACCTGCATTAAGGTAAAAAACATGTTGCCACTTGCTGTACCTTTAATGCGCCCCCCCTCCCCAAATTTTTACCCGAGTCCTGTATCGATCCAGCACCATGCCTGTCTGCTAAAAGGAGTATTATTAACTGTAAGCGCAAACACACAAGTCCATATATGACAGGAGATATAAAGGGCTGAGCAACTTAGTCCATAGGGGACAGGCTGGAAGTTTAAGGGTCAAGTGGTAACCGGTAATGTAATGGTTAAAATAGGCTGGTTAGCAAGGCGGCTGCTGTCCTCAGAGAGCTGGCTCTGTGATGGATGAGAGAGGGGTAGAGAAGGAAGCGCCACCTGAGTGTAGTATTAACAACTGATATTTAATGACACCAGGTAAAAACACACTTACAAGATAAAAACATATAAAAAAAGCTCATCTGTATAGGTATGTGGTCCTCGGTGTTCCCTCTGATCCTGCGGTGGTGACGCTTCAGGGATGCTGGGCTGCAGAAGGTGGATTACCAGCCGGGAGCTCCTTCTGTGGCCATCAGGAAGAGGCTAGGGGCCGGCGTGGAGCGCACGTGGAGCGCGCGTGACGTCACAGGTCGTCCGTCCGCTTCTGGGTTCGGTATCCAGGGGAGGGATCGTCCAGGGAGGAGGGCTTGCAGAGAGGTATAGAGAAGGCTACGCGCTCGGAGCCACTGCTCCTTCAATAGGCCTCTCTAATGCCTGTCTGCTAGACTTCTCTCCTCTCTCTCCTCTCTCACAAGCTTGGCTGAGAGCAGTGGGAGCCTGAAAACAGAGAGCAGGGGGGGGGGGGAACCTGGCTTGGGATCAAGCCCTCATGTCTGACTCAATAGCAAGCCCTTGCTATAGGGGCAGACACAGAAGAGGAGGAGCTAAGATCGCTGGCGGAGGACCCCAGAAGAGGATGTTCAGGGTGCCTCTGTTGCACAGAGCAGGTGAGTATAAGAGCTAGTTTACACTTGCTTCAAAACATTGCTTTCGGACACGCTTTGTTAAAGCTCTCTGAACGCCAGTCAAAGCCCCTGTCACTAAATAAAATTATTAGCTCACAGTCCTGTTTCCAGCTTTTTTTTGCTTGGTGCTTCGATGAGGCTTTGGTGGGGCTTCGGTAAAGTCTCAATGAGGCTCCTAATGGGGCTTCAAGTAAGCTTTGCCATAGACTTCTATGGAGGCTTTGAAGACACTTTGTAGCACCACAAAAGCTACATGGGGTATAATTTTTGAATCAAAGCCGAAGCAAAACAAAAGCAAGGTGTAAACAGGACTGTAAGCTAAACATTTTATTTAGTGACATGGGCTTTGACTATCGTTCGGAGAGCTTTAACAAATCCTGTCCGAAGCCTTGTTTTGAAGCAAGTGTAAACTAGCCGTTAATGTGTATTGAAGCCGAAGCAAGTGCAAATAAGCCCTTACATGATTATTAGTAAAAGAAAAAAAAACTTGCCTTTATAAATGCTTTAATTCTCTAAAGGATATAATGGGAGCTCACAGTTGGTAAGTCAAGCAACTAATTTAGGATCTCGAGTATTTTTAGGATCTTGAGTATTCCTGCTCATTGTTCTATAGTCTGCGACTGCCTCTCATTTTTCATTTGACATCTTCCCTACAGTGCAGTCTTTTTATTATGATGAGCAAGGCAAACCTTCAGACCTGACTAACAAGGACAACAGGGACTTCAGGAACAAGCCGTCATTCTCAACGATGCTTGATATTTTTCTCCAAATATTAGCCAAAAAAGTAATATGTGTTTGCAGTCATTCGTTACAATGCGTCCCATTACAGGACCTTTACCTGTCACTTTTCACCACTTTTCAGAAATGTCCTCCTTTGCCTTGCAATACCCTTGGATGTTTATCATCTCGACCGACTGCCTTTCTTTATTTTGTGATTTGTTTCCCAGTGTATACAAGTGATTAATTTTTCATTCTAATGTAGGTGACCCCTTTTTCTACAGAATCTTCCAACAGAAATGGGATTAATTATTTGCAAGTCTACTAGGGAAATGTCCTCTTTGGCCTTCAGTCTTGCAACTCCTAATTTCTTAAAGTGTATGCAAACCCTAACAATTAACTTATCTTTTTTGGCCTCTTTTGCTGTGTTAAATATACCATTAAAAATATTTTCTTCTTGAACAACTTTCCTTTAGATATACTAAAACCATATAATATAAGGTCAAACCTAAACACTTTCAAAAATTGTATGCAATCAGGCAGGCCCTGCCACTACATTGAGTGAAGCTAAATCTAAAGGAAATTGAACAAAAAAATTGCATAATGTGTAGCCAGCTTAATGTGTCATGGATGGAGTATAAAGGGTGCAAGGATGATGGAGGGCAGACAATGCACAAGATACAACTGATTGTTGTGTTTCCTTGGAGATTGACCAGCGCTTTAGCAAATTTTCATAAGAACCCAAAGTTTCCCAATCTCCCAAGGATTACTTGCCATAAATGTGTGGCAGTGTCGAATTGTAAGTCTGTTGCCTTGCTGCACATTTCACTGGCAAGTTGTACACTTGCAGAGCACTTAAAGAACAAGTTCTAGTTGACACGTTCCCATTTGTAGCAAATTTGCTTGGCAAGTCTCTAGCAAGAGCAAAGTTGCAGTGGTGAGTCTACAGCAAGAGCTCTGCAGTTCTACAGCATGAAAAGTCATCTACAGTGACCCCTGTGGTGGCATGACTATTGCACAACATAACCAAACCAGTACTTGTAGCAGACTTTCAGAATGTTTGCAAAGAAAGTTGATCTGGAGCCATGCAATGCGCACTTGCTGCAATTGTTCAACAAACTTGTGAAGCCTGGCAAGTCTAGCAATAGCTTTGCAAGTCATTTTCAAACTTGCAGCTCAATTGCTTGCTATCTGGGCTGGACACAGGAAAAAAAAAAACAGACACAGCATGCACACACTAACACAGGATCAGGGCAAATGCTATCACCTGCAGTTTGTGAGCTGACTGGTCTGCATTGTGGAAGCACAGGCGCCGCCCCCCATTACCTTCGCCGCCCTCCCTATTCATGTGCCCGGCCCCTTTCAGGAAGCTGGACACATGAAATACTATGGTCAACCTGTGGTTAAAGGAAATCAAATTGCTTAAGGCTGGATTTACACTGTTTCCTGTGCCAGCAAGTGGTGAGCATATGTGTAGGTTTGATTGGGCTCCTAGAGTTTCTCTTTGTCTCTCATACTAAACTGCAGCGCATGTAAATGAACCAACCACATAATGAGGAAAAGGATTTATGACATGCATTTTCATGCATTAGTATTCAAGAGTTTTACTGCATCCAAATGGTCAATTGTGAAAAGGCATGTTCCTGACATGAATTACTACATTTAAAGACAATTTAAAAAATGGGGTGGGGCAGTGGACAATGGTTAAACCCCATCAGTTTTTTTTTTTTCCTATGTGGGAATATTGGGCTTCCCTTTCTGTATTATAACTGCAACAGGAAGTGAGGGAAATGCCCTCCTAGACAGGTAATAATGGAGGGGAAGATTTCCCCTCCATTGCTGTTGTGGTAATGGCTTAAAATTTGGGATTTTCCCTCACTTGAGTCCTGGTGGCAATGGTTGCTGGTATAAATTTAAAAAAAAAATTGACTGAAGGATCGATCAGGGAATGTGTGAAATTTTATGTTTATATTATTATATTATGAAATATTGATATAAATATTATTATATTATGAAATATTGATCCTTTTGAAGCTAGAGAGAAGGAAGACTGGAGCATTTTCCCAAGATGCATTTGGAAGAAGGCTGTCAAGGCTGCCTGTGCCCCAATATTGATCTTATCCCATATTTTAGATCTAACAGTAACAATGTATGATTTTTCTGCATAATTTGTTACATTTTTTGCTCTATTGAAGCCAACTAATGGAATGTGCATGGCAAATTTTAGACTTCTTCTTTAATGTAAAACTGAAAAACAAAATATTCAAGTCTACAAACCAAAGATTAGTTTTACATTAGCAGGGTTTTCACTAATAAAAACATGTCTATTGATTTGACTCACCCTGGAGGAATTGAAGCTCTACTATTTGTCCCACTTGTTCTTTGAACTCCTGGTCTGTTCAGGTTGTTCTGTCCTGGGTATGGGGCTGATCCGGGTACACTTTGACTTCGAGAAAATCCAGAGCCATTTCGCATTCCTCCTGCAGGACGGCCACCTTCCCCTGTTCTGCCCCATCCGGCACCTCCACCACTGTATGTATTACTTTGCCTTATGCCAGGGGGGTGTACTGGAGGAGGAGGTGGAGGTGGCAAGTTGGGTGGGGGTCCAGAGGTAACCTTAATCTTCTGGGAGGCTAGGATAGCATTGGAGGCAGCTCTAGTACTATTTACTAACAGACACTGTGGACAGGAGCAAGGTAACCCAGAGCCAGACCCAACTGGCCATGACTGAGACTTGGGTATGGATCCCATTGTAAGAGGGTATGCCAAATCCATGCGTCTTCTCAACCGCCGCTTCCGATGAGTCTGACGGTTGACTTGACACATGCTTTGGAAATGCACTAAGTAACAGAAGCCAAGAGTCGTAAGATCCAGCCAAGGGTGCTGTTTCTCATAAGCATTCTGGATGGCAATGCAGATTTCTGTATCATAAGGAGTCCAGGATCCTGCATCATTTTCCCATTCCCATACTATACCCTTGCCGGGAGCGGATGATGGCTCAAAGAAACTGCGCCGTACTGGGCGAACAGTACCTGGAAAGGAAAAAAGAAATAAGTTGCTTAAATGATCCACACAACTTACAAACAAATATTCCAACAACTATACATGAACAAAAATAAAATATTGTTCACTAGAGTTGATATAATGTACAAAAACAAATTTAATAAACATCCAACTCTTATAGCCTCTTACTGATATAAATGCCCATCACCAGTTTGGAATTTAATTTATGAAAGAATTTGGGGCATATTCATAAAGCAAGAAATCTAAAATTCACCAGTCACTTGAGGGCAATCTTCCTGGTGCATGTGTTTTAAATAGCAGTGATTGATTCACCAAGAGTGAATGTTTGGTGAAAGTCACATTCACTGCTTTAAAAATATGCCCCTTATTCTAAGCCATTTTAGTGAAACAAGGCCTTTTGACTTGGTAAGTATCAGTGATCGAAAACAGGAAACCTCTAAGGAAAAGTACACGATGAGTAAGTTCTTACCAGCATGACACTGTGACATTGCACCATGGTTGCAGCAGTGCATACAGGTACTGGCAATCTGTAAGATACTGACTCAAAATTTACAATAGCTGACAAATAAAACTTGGCTGCCAGATCTATTTTTGCTTATTAACCATTTTGAATGCTGCAGTATTGTGCAGCTAATTCCCATGCCAATCGAAAGAGTACAGGATCCATACTTTGCAGCAAAGATGGTAGAATATGACCCTAAGGAAGGTATTAGCATAGGCCTCCCATCCCTTTAGGGCTCATTCACATAGGCCAGAGCCATTTGCTTACTATTTTCACCGCTGAGCTGCATGCAGGCACCCCATACAGTACAAAGTGAACGGGAGCACAATGGCTGTATGGACTCACCTGGGCAGCTCAGTTTGACAGGCATGCAGGGATGAGTGCATGGACTTGGATGCACAGGCTGTGTACCCCTCCAAGTGTACTTGCCAAACTTGGCTGTGTTGGTGAGTCCATACAGCTAATACGCTCCCATTCACTTTCTATGGGCTGCCTGCATGCAGCTCAGTGGTTAAAAAAAGTGAACAAATGACTCACAGGACCTTAGGCTCCTACCTAGGTTGCCTTGTGAGGTCGTCTTAGAGGTCAATCAATGTGTAAACATGGATATATGTATACATTCGTTACTAAGTGGTTTAATTGCAAGATACATCAAAGTATTATTTACATTGGGCCCACGTAACAGTACAAGCCCTCCACTTATTTTAACTTGTGACAACTGAAACAAACATCCTATTTTTTCAAGCAATGACTCTAGACCAGTGGTGGTCAACTTAGCAAAAATAGGGGGCCTCAAGTGTTCAACCCGAAATGTCCAATGTGTTGCGTTTAGAAGAACGCATGTGCACCAAAGTAGAAGGGTAGTGGGGAGGCAGCGTTTAAAAGGTGAATGGCTTTATTGCCTCTCTTTTTTTTCCTTCGAATCATTTTTATTGCCTTTCCTTCCAGTTTAAATGTCCCATGACTGTATACTGTACATATAGTTTTTGGTCACAGCACAAACAAATTTTCCATCCTCATCCTGCCCAGTTAAAGTGTTTGTCTGAACAAAAAAAAAAAAAAGTGCAGTACATCTCCGCAATCCTTCCGCCCCGGAAGGATTTACCCCTTTAAATTGGTTGTTAACCCACTTCTATGAAATGGTCTTATCTGCTCTGTACCTTAAGATGTCCATGTGCCTGTGTTCTGTAAAAAATCTACTGGTCTGTACCAATATAAGCTCTGCTCCGGGCGCACAGCTGATTCCTCCTCTTTCTTCTCTCTCCGGCTCACAGCTGCAGTGGGCGGGGCTGAGCCATCCCGCTGACGTCAGCGGCAAGGAGGGGGAGAGAAGAGAGAGAGCGCCGACAATCAGCTGAGGGCCTGGAGCCACGCTTATACATATATAGATAGAGAGGAGCAGGAGCGGGGGGGAGGGGGTCTTAAAAGCAGGGAGGGGGAGGGGGGGGGGAGGACAGAGGACAGGCAGAGCTGCAGACAGGAGAGCTGTAGCTGACGGAATCATGCAAACAGGCCACGGTATCAGGGGCTCAGCAGCCATTATTATCGTGGTCTGTTTAAAGGAGGAGAGTATATCTAGGCAGGATCAGACAGGTTTTTTAGGGTATACAGGGGGCCAAATGACACAGCACAAGCACTGTGCTGTATAACATGCTTTAACCACTTCCCGCCCGGGCCTATAACAGAATGACGGCCGTGAAGTGGTTCTGTTATCCTGACTGGGCGTCAAATGATGTCCAGCAGGATAACATGCTGGTGCGCGCCCGCGGGGGGCGCACAACGCGGCGATCGCGAGTGCGGCATGTCAGTCTGACACGCCGCATCTCCGATCGTGAGAAGAAGGCTTCTTACCACGTGATCAGCTGTGACCAATCACAGCTGATCATCGCAAAAACACGATGAGATCATCAAACGTTATAAAAACGCCAGTAACTTTGCAGTGATTTTTTCAACTTTTTCAATGTTTTTGCAATAGCGTTTTTCCGCGTTAGTGTTTTAGCAGGGTTTTTTTTTTTTTTTAAGAAATTTTTTTTTTTTCAATGGATGAAAAACGTTAAAAAACGCTGGTGAGCTACGTTTTTGAGTGTTTATCGACGTTTATCAACGTTTTTACAGCTGAAAAACGTCTCTCAGAACCCACTAGTTTTGGGCATTTTTTTTACTGCTCAAAAATGCCACTGCCCAAAACTGCTAACAGCCTATGTGTGCATGAACACATAGGACAACATGATAGAGAGTTTAATGACTGTAGAAAAAAACATCTACAGCCAAAAACAGCTGCTGTAAAAACATCAAAAAACGTCAAAAAACGTCCAGTGTGCATGAGGCCTAATAGTCAACTTGGGTACATTCGGCCTGCTCGTAAATAGTTGCAATCTTGGCCGGTACCTGTTGAGCCAGCCGACATTCGAACTGTCTATGGCCAGCTTTAGATCCACCAACAATTATGTAGTCTGAGGTCCGACCAGATACAAATTTGTTTTGAATTGTTTAGCTAGGGCTTCTACTATATAGTTTTGGTAGATTTGCAGGAAAAGAGTAAATAGAGACTGCATTTCAATTTTCAGGTAGTTTTGACCACTTTCAGGCAGCTTTATGTTACAAAATGTATGGACCCAATCAAGTCAACCTATTATAAATACTTCTTTTTTTCTCAGTTTCCATGCAAACGTTTAAGAATCGATTTTCAAACCAAAAGCTGTGTGTATGGCTGAAATAAGTGGCAAGGGTGGGTTAACATCCAGTCTTCTATTCATCCTTGTGGAGGTGACCTGACACCTGAATAGTAGATGTGATAAGGACTAAGGAGCATGTACAAGGATCTTATCATTATTTCCTGAGGAATCACATTCCCCGCTGCGTGTATCATGTGCATTCTATAGTAAATACATCTTTATTAGTTAAGTAGATCAAATACAAGTATTGTAACAATCTAAACCTAAATAGGTAAGGCAATTATAATCCATTAGTCTTTAGCAGTGGTTCAGTTCTTTTTTATCCTAAAACTCTAAATATTCAAGCTTGAGTAGCTGTAAATGTACTGTCTACAAATGTGATGTTTGTGTATTGCACATCCCCCTGGCCAATATTCCCATTTTTGTTTATTTTTTAGGCGATTCAACCGGTGCAAAACTGCGATAAAAACTCAAAAACTCGTATGCGTTTTTACCATGTTTTTGCCGTGTTCCCAGTGCATTTTGCACCTGCGAAAAAAGGACATGCGATTCAAAAAAGGCACCAAAACACAACTGCATGTGCGTTTTTTATGCGGTTTCCATTCATTTCAATGGGGAAGTGCATTTTTGGTGTGTTTCTTTTTACCACACCAAAAATGCAGCAAGCAGGACTTTGTAAAACGCAATGGAAGTGCAACTGACCAGTTACATAGTTAGTCTGGTTTAAAAAAGACACAAGTCCATCTAGTTCAACCAATAGAAGAAAAAAAAATACAGTATATACACACTCCTATACCCACAGTTGATCCAGAGGAAGGCAAAAAACCCAATAAAGCCTGACCCAATTTGCTCCAGCAGGGGAAAAAAATCCCTTCATGATCCCCCGAGAGGCAAATTGAATATTCCCTGGATCAATTTTACCTATAAATATTAGTATCCAATTATATTACGTATATCTACGAAAGAATCCAGGTCTTTCTTAAAACAATCTACTGAGCTGGCCAGAACCAGCTATTGAGGGAGCCTATTCCACATTTTCCCAGCTCTTTCTGTGAAGAAGCCTTTCCGTATTTGGAGATGAAATCTCTTTTCTTTCAGACGTAAAGAGTGCCCCCTTGTCCTCTGTGATGACCTTCAGCCTAGGTTCACACTGATGCGGGTTTGAAATTAAATTCGAATTTTCAAACCGGCAATGCAGTACGACTTCGGGGGGCGATTTGACAGACATCTGTGCGGGTTCATGCACAAATGTCTATTCAAATTGCCCCCGAAGTCGCCAAAAGTAGTACAGAAACTACTTTTGGGAGTCGGTGTGGCGCCGCAAAGTCGGTCGTTGCACCGATTCGGACGGTGCCATTGCCAGCAATAGCCGCCGATTTGGCATGCGATTTGACATGTCAAATCGCATGCCAAGTCAGCCCAATGTGAACGTGGGCTAAAGTGAATAACTCAACACCAAGTTCACTATATGGACCCCTTATATATGTTTGCATGTTGATTAATCTCCTCTTCTCATAAAGAGAATACATTCAGTTCAGCTAAGAGTTCTATAGGATTAAATGGTTATGCATTTTTCTTCTGCTGTTTTTTTTTTTTTTTACGCAAATATGGAAGAAAATTGATCAGCGTGAAAGCAGTCTTAGGAATGATGGGAACTGATAAGTTAACCGCTTGCCGACCGCCGCATGTAGCACACAATGGCACGGACAGGCAAATGGGCGTACAGGTACGTCCCTTTAAATTTGCCTCCGTGAGTGTAATCGTGGGTCCCGCGGACTCGATGTCCGCAGGGAATACCCGCGATCGTCTCACGGAGAGGAAGAATGGGGAAATGCTGATGTAGACAACCATTTCCCCGTTCTGCCTAGTGACACTGACACCGATCACAGCTCCCTGATCGGGAGCAGTGATCAGTGTCGTGTCACACATAGCCCAGCCTCTCCACAGTTAGAATCACTCCCTTGGACACACTTAACCCCTACAGCGTCACCTAGTGTTAACCCCTTCACTGCCAGTCACATTTACACAGTAATCAATGCATTTTTAATCGCACTGATCGCTTTATAAATGTGAATGGTCCTAAAATAGCTCCAAAAGTGTCAGATGTGTCCGCCATAATGTTGCAGTCACAAAAAAAAAAAAATAAATAAAATCGCTGATCGCCGCCATTACTAGTAAAAAAAAAATAATAATGCGCAAACCAATCAATAAATAAATTTTTTGGGGATGTTTCTTATAGCAAAAAAGTAAAAAATAATGCATTTTTTTTAAAATTGCTGCTATTTTTTTGTTTATAGCGCAAAAAATAAAAAACGCAGAGGTGATCAAATACCACCAAAAGAAAGCTCTATTTGTGAGGAAAAAAGGACATCAATTTTGTTAGGGAGCCACGTCGCACGACCACGCAATTGTCAGTTAAAGTGA